>VYZR01024879.1:12313-28149 GCA_013400675.1 Oxylabes madagascariensis
GCCAAAAATTCTTTGCCAACATTTTCTATCTTTTTAGAAACTACTGCATTGGTGGTATGACTTTTAACCATATTGTCCTTTTGCAGTAATCAATCCCCAAACTCCTCTAAAGATGTGCCTCTGACCAAATATCTCTTTAAAAAATAATCTGAGCATCAAACAGCTCACAGAAATATCAATGGGACATTTCAATACTGAAATTGCAGTTCCTACCCTCTCTATTGAGGAATTACCTATTACCCTCTGAGAACTACTAATTAAGATCTACTAAAGCATTTTGCAGATACAACATGCCAGGTAAATACCAATCCTTTCTGTACCATACGACAACGGAAAGGCATGAGAACAGCAATAAGGAAACATAGTCAAAAAATGTTACCAGAGAACAGGGGAGGTATTGTATCTGAATTAATAATGTTGCAGTTAAAGAACTCTTCTTGCTACATAGAGAAACGCTGAAGTTCTGGCCAGAGCTGCTAAACTGTAACACTGTGGAACTGCTTGCACTTTGAAGAGAACTGGGCTACTTTTCAACTGATGGAATGGTTTGAAGATGAATCAGATACAAACTTATTACTCTTTCTCCAATTCACCGAACCTTCTGCTGCTGTCCTCCTGTCTAATTTTACATGTCTGAAAAATTAAGCATGATGCATTGCAGCCAGTGGTAATGGGTGAAAGGGAGGGCATTCTTTGAGCTGCACAGTCGAAGTCTCATCCTTGTGTAGGAGACAAGAACTGCTCTTCAGACTTGCTGCTATGCTTTGCCTTCAGGCTCCAACCACAACACGTGCTGCCCTTAGCTATTATCTAATCTAGAAATGCACAATATTTACTTTCTGAAAACAGTTGCTCTTAAGCCTATGATAGCAATTCTTCATTGTGCAAACATTTGGAAAATGTTTTGCATCATCCAGCTCTGTCTTTCAGACACTCCCTGCCACAGCAACTGGGTGTGTGCAGACGTGAGTGACTGGGGCCAAAAGAACTCCAGTAATGTCGTTTCTCAACAAGTCCTTTATTTTTTGTTTGATGTTGCAGTCAGTGCCAGGAAGCAAATCTCCAGTGGATTCAAGGGACCAGGTATGTAGGAGTATATTTCTCCCCTGGCTCTGTTGAAATTTATAACCTCAGTGAATGGCTTTATGATGTGTCTAAAGTGATTTCTCTGAAGAAGTAAGGCATGCAGATTAGCTCAAGTAGATCTTCCCATAGGAAGTGCTCTGACTATTCTCATTGGCTGTGAATGCCAGAAAAATACTGAAAGTATGACATCCACAGGGGAACAAATCAATAAGCACAAAAATCGGTGTTTCTGTACTCTTTCTTCATATTAATACTTCTCTACAACAATCCTGAGAGGGTAGTCAGGGCCTGAGGACCTGTGGAGTCAGGGTGTTCACACAGGCAGGTAAGCTATCAAATGTCTATTTTCAGGTCATCTTTGGTTGTGAAAAGTGTTTGGTTACCATCTGGGCATGGCAGGGCACAGCCTCCCCCAAGCCTCATACAGGACATGCTCTGTCTCCCTTGAAAGTTGTCTTGCACAGACAGAATGGCAATGTCAAAGGCAAGGCGAGATATCAGAAGCTCATCAGCAACTCTGCTGGAGCATGGAGAGGTCTTCTGGATTTCGGCTGAGAACAGAATATTCCCACTAATGCAGTTTGTAGGGAGTTTGTTAGGGAAGACATAAATGAGAGGAGAGGGAGGGTGTCACAGAATGCTGAGGAAATGGCTGAGTGCAAAGAAATCTGTGATCGCACTGGCCAAACAAATTCTGTTTGGGTGGAAATTATTCAGACTGGAGATGACAAAAACTGCCCCACCAGGATAGTGCTAAAGGATCTTTTACAGCCTCCTTCCTCTAGTCAAACTTGAATATAAATTATAAGAGATGTAAAGTAATAACTGCACTTCCTTGTTTAAGGAAGACTTTAACTTCCCAGACTTAAAGCAGAAAATTAATGCCATCAGTGATAGCAGAGCTCCATCAAATACATAGGGATGGTACAAGGTAGTTTTCCTTAATAATAAATCAGCTAACAAAGACGGTATTGCTTGAGAATAAGCAATGATCCTTTGCTTTGACATTAGGCTAAGAACAGATGGGAATGACATATAAAGGAAGCAGTAGGGTAATAGAAATTACAGGTCTTAGGAGAAACAGTATATTTCCTCATGCAAAAAGCTATTGAGGAATACATACAATCTCCTCCCCAGAATACTGAAATAACTGGTATATGAATTTACAAGTAAAAGCAGCCAGTGTTTAATGAATTTCAATGAAAGTTTGCCTAGGACTTCAGCATAGCAAATACAGTGTTTATATTCTGAAATGTATTTTTAGAAAGTATACATATTCTAAAATGTATTTTAAAAATTCAGTATAATGCCAAGTCTTAGAACAAATTAATTGTAGGGAGGCAAACAGAATGTGAGAAAACACACATGTTTTACCAGAGCAGAGGATATTGAAAGGATATTACCAGAGCACAAAGCCATTGACTGAGCTGGTGTATCTTGAGTAAGATAATTGTCTCTCCGGAATGAAATAAAGCAGTGAACTCAGTCTATTGAACTTCAAACAGATCATTTGATACAGTGCTCTGCAGGAAATCATTACTGAAAGTGGAGGTGAAAGGGATTAATATAAAAACAATGTGAAGAAGGAGCAACAGGTTATAATAAAACAGCAGTTACAAGAATGGAGCAAATTACCCAGCGGTGTTCCTCAGGGATCACTCTTTGGAGCAATACCATATAATCCACTTTTCCATGAACTAGGAACATAATCAGGCCCAGCCTCAAAAATTCTGCATGTGATAAAAAGCTGGAGGGTATTGCCAATCCTGAGGAGGACCAGATCACCACACTGGAATTAGATGACCTTCTTGCCTGCAGTGATAGAAATTTAATAATGTGAACTGCAAAGTCATGTTCTTGGGATTCATCAGCTGGAAGCAACAGAGAAGGAAAAAGATCCGAGTGTTCTGATAGACTGACAGTGTGCCAAATCTGCCAGTACAACACAGCTGTGGAAACAGATAATGTAGTGTTCAGATGGGTTAGGTGAGATTTTTAGCAGAGAAGGAAATATTGGCACTTTTAGACAAGGCACTGCTAAGATTTTGTGTGAAATATTTATACAGTTCCTGTCAACAGTGTTGAAAAAGATTAGCTTAAACTGGAATCAGTGCAGACTGGCTATTAGAGCAATTACAGAATTAGCAGTCTTAGGGAGAGATAAAAAGAACATGACTTCTTCAGTGTGACAGTGGAGGAACAATATGCAAGTCCTTTATAAATAGATCTATGCAAGTCCTTTATGAATAGACCTTATGATAAATAGAGTGGGAAAAGAACTAAGTTAAAGGTTAACGTGACTGTGCGATAGAATTTTTATAATCTGATCAACAGCATGTTTAGACTGAAAACTATGAAAAACACTTCTAGCTATTGAAGGAGATCACATGCTTGCGCGGTCTTTCAAAGGGAGCAGCAAGGGCAAAGAAACTAAACAGTCTTAATATGGAATTTGATATTCCAACAGAAGAGTTGAATAACTAAGAAAATGAGTCTGTGGGCAATCAATGTTTGGGATATACCGACAGAGGCTTGAAACAAGACTAGGTCTCTCTTGTTCTGTATCTCATGTGTGTATATCCCATGCTTCACAGAGTTTTCTGATTGCCAAAGTGTTCCAACAGCAAGGGACCAGCAGAACATCCTCATTGCTGCACAAGTTAGTTTCTGAGGTTTTTTCACATTTTTCTGAAACACTGAGCCTTTGCCAGTTATTCAATTTCACCTCCAAAAAAATTAAATCTGCCTAGGAAGTGCAGAGTACATTGGATGAGACATAGCCAAATGATGTATTTCTCCCACCAGGCAGCTGGGATTTGCACCTGGATGCGCTGATTGTAGAAGGATTTGCGTAGGTGTGTAGATGGACCAGCTCCTCTTCTCCAGGCCCCTTTCATGGCACTGGAGCACCCAATAGTGCAGTGTGGCTCTCCCTTTTCAAATATAATGCACTCTGTTCCATTGCCCAAACTAATCATTGGATGACATTTTATTCTCTACAATCTTATGGTTGAATTTTCATTTCTCAAGTGCCTGTTTTTTGCATTCTTGCTTATATTGGTATAAATCTGGAGTAATTGTCCTATAGGCTGGCCCTTGCTAACTGATATTAAACATGGGTTACAGATGACTGGAGAAACTTGGATTGCTTATTAGGTTCTTCTCAAATACCCTTTGCCTCCTAAGACTTCTATTCAGCATCAGCTGCTCAGTCCCCATTCTCTGAGTTATGGATTCTGCTCTTTTATCACTGTATGGATTGAGATAAAGAACTTCTGCTGTGACGCTGTGGAAGTTCAAGGACACCTTTTCTGCACCTGCCAAGGGTGATTTTCTGAAATACTGTAGGGTGGCTGAATGTCTGTATTATTCCTTTCTCTACAGTTATCATCTTCCCTGCCCTGTGTTATAAGGAAAGAAAGCCAGAGTAGTTACATAACATGTTCTCAACAGGAAGCCAAATAATTGCTAATGTTGTGTTTGTTTTATTTGTTTCCATGTCAAACTGAAAAAAAAAGCTCATGTCCCACTGTGAACTACCTGGCCAAATGTAATTATCTCTTTATGTCTGAGAAATACCTACAACATCTCAAACATTTGTGGAAACAGTATTAACAACAGTAGCAACAACACATGTGCCATGGTTTGATCTCATTCTGTTATGTTGCTTTTTAGCCCTTTCCCAATGATATCATAATCCGACTCTGGGGCTCTCATGCAGCCTACTTGGGTTTTCCACCACATTAAATAATTTCTTATTTTTCTGGAGCTTTGAACATGAAATTGGTCTGAATAATTCTGATTTAATCACAAAATCCTGTGTAACTTATAGCCTGTCAGGATAAGGTGATTTTTTTCTTTTAGAATAATTCCAATGGGTCTTGCCTGTGCACTTAGAAACTCCTGTATCCCAGTGGATATGGCACTGCAGGATATTTCAAATCCCAAAGAAATACTTTGTTTGAAATTAGGTTCTTCATTCATTTGAGGATCCAGTGTTTGTCTACATAATAGAAGGCATCTACATAAGGTTTAGCATGGGTGATATGATTCAGGCAGTGATCCCAATGGGAGCTTTTCACAGCTTGATGAGAGAACCAAGACTATAGGGAAAAATCTTTATGGAAAAGTGAACATCCACTGCAGAGAAATGCACTAGGGAAGATGGCAGTGAGATGAAGGATCACGTACAAGACACCCTGGGGCAGGATGGAAGGGGTCTGAGCTCTGTGCTCACCTGAGGGAGCCAGAGGAGTCACAGACAGAGGTGACACAAAACAGCAGAGCAGCTGGAAGGGGCAGCCCTGGAAGCTTCCTTGACCTTGCTGCTGATATTTTGTCCCTCAATTTGTGCACTGCAGTGCAGAATTTAGTGTCCCATCAACAAATCTTCATATCCATTCCCCTGGCTAACTCAGCAGTGTAAGAGGGGCAGCTTTTTCCATAAAATACGAATTACAAATGGTTTTAGAGGCTCAGTTTTTTTACCTGCTTACGATCTCAGCTTGTCTGTGCCGCTCGCACGCAGAGCCCGGGGCTGCCGAGTGTCCTGCGGGAAGGCAGAGCTCAGCACCTGATCCCGCCGCCTGATCCTGCTGCTTCCCGGCCCCGAGGGACGAGCCGGCCATCCCCCCGTCCCGAAACCCCGCGGCCGCGGCCCCAGCACGGCAGACACGAGGTGGCGCTCAGCGGTCTCCCTGCGCAGGGAGCGGGGCATTCCAGAGCGGGAATGTGCGCTCCCAAAGGCGGGATGTGGGGCTGGGCATCCCAGCATTGGGATGTGGAATTGTGCGTTCCCAACATCGGGATGTGGGGCTGGACATTCCAAACAGCAGGATACGGGGCTGGGCATTCCAAAGGGATGCAGAACTAGGCTGGGGACAGGCCAGAGGCCAGGAGCCAAGCCGGGCAAGGACTGCACACTCTTAGTCCTACATCACTGCAAATCCTCCATGTGTAGATGTTTTAGATTTTAGGAAGTCTTACAAGTGTAACAAACATATTAAGGAAAAAACAGTATGAGAGAGAAGATTGGAGGAGCCAAGAGACATCTTAACACACTGATGTCAATCCTGCCAGAGCTTGTAAATCAGTGTTTGCAGGTTACCAGTCTCGTCCTGTTCTTCCTGCCGGGCTCAGACAACAGCAGCTGAAAGGAGAAAGGTGAGATCACCTCCGACATGTAGCACACAACAAGATCTTGTTCACCTTTTCACTCTCGTTATTTTTCTGTATTTTGGTCATTCCCTGCTCCCTGCCTATTTATTTCTCTTCAGCCTCCATTCTCAGCTTTGGCTCTGTTGTCTCTCAGAAAGCACAAAGGAAGAGGATTCAACAAGCCAAGCCCTGACTGACAAGTCCAAACTTTAATCTCCCCATCTTCGCCACCATGACTGCAGCAGAGCTCCAGTGCAGAGTGCAATTCATGGATCACCTCTCCCTCCCTGCAGCCTGAAAACCAGCCTTTTTTTGAAGAAGACTGATCACAGTGAAACGTTCTCCCAAAGCAGTTCTTTATTATGATCACTCCCTTTGTTACTTCTCTTTGTCCTGTACAGGCAGGTCAGGCCATGTATGCTTCAGTCACACTATCATGTCCACATGCATCACATGCAACACATGCTACCTGTGCTGGCACCAGCTGGGTGAGATGAGGTATCTGTATTTATTTATATTGTACATCATCTTGGAACAGGTGGTCTCCCTGATTTCTTGGCATCACCAGCATGTGCGAGGCCCATTCTTTCATGCACTGACGTTTATGGCTGCAATAGATGTATGACTTATCCCTGGGTAATGCCAACTAAATCAAAATTATGTTTATGCATAAGAACTGCTTTATTTTTCAGGCATCCAGCTTTAGTGCAGGCAGTTCAAAAATGGTTTCCCATCTTTTCTCCTTAATACCTTGTCAAATTTTCATTAGTGCATTTTCCCTTCTATTCTAGCAGGACCAGCCTTTAAGCAACAGAATTCACTCTTCTTTTCCATCTTATTCTTATGACATTTCCTCTTAGGCAAATCTTGCCTGCTCCCAGAAAAATAATCTAATCTGCAAGGACTGGCTGTCAAGTAGCTGCAGAATTCAATGAGTTTGCACACAGTTAGCACAGACAAGTTCCATGGCTGTTGACTCCTGCATACCAAAAAGGTGTCATGGAGTGCAAGGTGCGTATTTGGGATTAATAAAAGTCCACTGCCACTGCTCTGCATTGCCCTTCAGGAGCACCACAGCAGCACCAAAGCCATTACAAAGCCTGGAATGCCATTGTGCCCTTCAGCCTTGGTGACAGCTTTTAGCCACCAAGGAATAGCTCAACTGAGCTGGAGGAGAGAGTGCTTATCCTTCTGCTTTGGTTTTAATTAGAGCAATTTGTCCAGTTTGGTCCCTCTACTGCTCCATCAATGACTTCCAACATACAGCACTCCTTGGACCATTGTAACACCGGAATACTCCACAGCTGACTGTTCCAAGAGCACAGTTTATGTTACACCTCATCCAAAAGTGAAATATTGTGCAAATAAAAAAAAAAAGCGGGAAGACCTCTGTTCCCACCCTGCTGCTTCAGTCATTTGGGAACAAACCATGAACCTTTAAACACCATTCAGAGATCACAGAGATGAACTCCCACATTCATGATGACTTACCATCTTTTGAGTTGTCCTTTTGTCAATCCAAACAATCCAAGTGATAAATAAATTCCAGCAGTTTCACAATGGCCTGCTGAACACTCAGAGGTCAGCGCTGTCTCTCACAGTGGGAGAAGATGTGCTCACTTTGCCATTGCTAGTTCAGCTTTGGGAGGTCTGTAAGCCAGCCATAAACAGCTACTACTAATTACAGTTAGGTTCCAGATCTTCACCTACTAAAGAGAAATCTACAATGTGTTTGTATGTTTGTGTCTTATTTAAAAGAGTCAGTGTGAAAAACCAAAGTGCAGAGTTGCTGACTGGCTAATTAGCAACAACCCAAATCTGCATGATCTTTACCCACATTTTTACACTGGCTTAGTCTGTAATATTACTTAAAACATTCCCCACTCCTGACACTAATCTGACTTATTTACATACTTATTCTTGCACTGCTTCAAATCCTACTACAAGATCTACCTCCCAGAGATTGGTTGTGGATTTGGAAAAAACAATACAAAACCAGAACCAAATAGGAGATTCATTCTAGAATTGAACCTCCCCCTCCTTCTTTCAAACAAATACTATTATTCTATGCAGTATAAAAGTAGCTGTTGTGCAGCCATGTAAAAAAACAGAAAGCTTTACATTTCTTACTTTTCTAAAACAAGGCAAAACAGAGCAATTATTCTTTGATTACTCTCTATCTGATGCTTGAGGGTTGTTTTAAAGGTAATTTATTTATTAAAAAATGTAATTTCCTTTAAACAGCAAAGGCCTTTTTTTTCATGAGTGTTTCCTGTAACATAGTTCACTGAAAGTCACATATCGGGTTTTCCTGGTGAAACACTCTTAAAGAACAAAATCATTACCATACGTGGGGATTTTTAAAATCCTGTAACAACTAATATATCTGATTAGCAGCAGAAAAGCAATGACTGGCCTTTTCCTTAAAAAGGCAGTGCCTTGTCCCATCTCCTGGACAGAAGGTGGCTGACCAGGTGTTGGGTTTTGCAGCCAGGCCACCCCAGGCAGTCACACACTGAAGTTCCAGTGGTGAGCACCTGGTGTGCAGGGTTGTGACAAGAAGGCAGCAGAGTTCAGACCTAACCCTGGCTCTAATCCTGGCTCCAGTACGGATTTGTGAGGTGGAAGATTGGGCTTTAGCCCCACCCAATAAGCACCTTCCCCTCAGGCTTGTCCACAGTTTCTCTGGTCCCCTGCTGGGGTCACATCAGTGCACAGTGAGGGAGGATGGAGGGTTAATGAAGCCCAGTGTCAGCATGTCACTGCTGGGCCTCAGCACCGGGATCTGGTGTCTGCACTGAAGAATGAGTCATTTTAAAAGAATGTAGGTATCAAAATGCAGGCAGTTCTCCAGCTACATACAAGTTAGACTATCTGTTTCTTGCTGATACAAATTTTCACACACTAGGGGGGAAAAGTGCTGGTTTCATGCATCACTTTGCACTGGATTGTGTCCAGTTGCTTTACTTATCATTATGCAACCGAACCCTGGGCAATTCAACACCCAAGACAAAATTAGAAATACATAAATATATTTGCACTGTTTCTTTGCTCTCCATAACAATATTTGTTTCTCTCCCCAGCCCAAGATGAACTGCGCAGAATAAAATGAAGGGCAGAAAAAATCCCCATAAGTTCATTTTTCTGAATTGAATACTTTGCCTTTTACTATTGGCTTGCATAGCAGATCAGATGGGACTATTTCAGTTTAAAATAAAACTACCATCTTGATAGCTGGGAAAATTCATACATGGACCAAATTTACCAAAAGGCAGCCCTTAATCAGGCAAAAGCTGAAACTTTGTCAATATAGGGATAAGCAAAAACTCAGGACCAGTGTAACTCAAATTCTGTTTTTACCAAACTGAAGAACTTACAGAAAAGCAAAAAGCTAAACAAAACAAAACCAAACCAAAAACACCCTGATGATAAAACCAACTGGCCTGTATTCCAGTACAATTTTTCATCTCCAAAAATAATTAATGGTAACTGTGGAGTTCATACAAACCTTTCAGCCATTAAAGAGATTAGCCAAGTTTTGCTTATGGGGAAACAGCATCTTAAGTGATTTATAGGAACTCTTTGTGATACATTTACACTGAGTAGGATCTGATTCCTAGAATCATCTGTCTCACAATGAAGCAGTTTGTAGCACAAGAATCTGTTCAACATACACTGAGACAATAGCAACAATTTTCCCTTTCTGTTTTGACCTCTTTCTTTCACCTTTTTTAAGGACAAAGCCTATCACTTAAATGCCTGTGGCAAACTGTACAGGGAGGTACTGGCACAAAGCACACAAAAAATATCAACTGTCCAGGGCCACATGGGAGGCTCAGCATCAACATCAGAATTAGAATTCAGATAGTCCATCTGGGGTTTTGCATTTCTCTCTCTGATAAGCATAAAGGATTTACATCCAAAGACAGGTGTTCTCTGGAGGCAGAACTACAGAGGTACAGGGGTGGGGTCCAGTCCTGTGCTTCCTCTTGATCCCTACCTGGTTAGGTCCTTACTTCTAAACTCAGCCATGTGAACTATTCAGCCAAATGCCTGCTGCCTTTCCTGGGCATCCTGCAGCCACTGCTGCCTGAAGAGTGTCTGTTTCCTCCTTCTACTGACAATTACCATCTTTCTTCGACCATGTGTTGAAATGTTCCTCTTTTGACTGGGAAGTAAATTTAAGAGTATGACTGATAATAATCACATCACCTTAAGAGAGACTTCCATGTGTTTTGACAGTCGTCACAAATTATACTGAGATGGTTTTAACCATGATGAGGTACAGGATGAAAAATTTACAGATCTTGGTAAAAAACAAGGACGCTACTTTATTTTCAATTAAAGCAGTAGAGAAACAAAGAAAGATTCAATTCATTCTAATGACCCACAGCTTCTGTAGCTCTCAGATCCACCTTCTTAAGCAATTTCCAAATGTTAATTATATGATAATTTTAATGGGAAACATGTCTTATCGTGGTCCAGATCATGTTGGCACTCAAGCTAATGGAAATTTTGCCATTGACTTCAATGGAAACAGGAAGTCTCATGTAGTAGGCATTTATAAATTTCAGGTATTTGTCCCTATAATTTATAAACTATTGTGTTGCTTGCAAGATTAGATGTTACTCCAGTCCCAGTAGAAATCCATGGAACTTCTTTCTTTTGGACCCAGGAACACTGTATAGTCTGTGTATTGTATTTATTCCTGTCAGGGAAAGTTAATTTCATTCTGCAATCTGTTCTCCTGAGAACAGAGGAATGACAGCAGCAGACTCTGAAAGACCCGTGTCCAGCCCTCATCAGCCACAGAGACTGTTACTGTGCTGTGTGAGGAGAAGGACACAGGGACATGGCTGGGCCCAGACAGACCATGGGGGTACCCAGGGTGAGATGTGCTGAGATTTCAACTTGATTTATTTGCCCAGAAAATCACCTCATCAGAGAGACTCCTCAATGCAGAATAAAACCACCAGAGTAATTCTCTGAGCATCCTCTTCTTATAAAGCTATAAATACAAAAATTATAAAGTCAAGTCTGACATACCACACATATACAGAGCCTGCCTTTCCATGCACAGGGAAGAAATTATTTTTCTTTGTTTTTCATTCTAGTAAAACCTTTGAATTTCTCAGCATTGGGATTGTGACTTTTCATCTGTATTTTAATCCTCCCAGCTGAAGAACTTACAGAGAAACCATCTTTTGTATTTGAAAGGTTTTATAAGAATGAAAAGCAAAGGAAAATAATGCAAATAGGAGCACGTAATAAATTTCAGTGTTGTCATATTTAGTGGTGCAATAAAAACCCCTATTATATAGGCGCTTTACCCTAATCAAAACACATGGAGAGATTGATTCCACAATCTGTATTCATTAAATTCCCACTCACTCCTTACCAGAGCTTTATTTAGAAATTTGCCAAGATTCCTGTTTCCTACAACTTTACAGCTGTAGAATTTACCATCCAATTCACCACTAAGCAAATGTTGCCTGCAGAAATGTCAGATAATACAAACCATCTCAGAAAGATATGAAAAGTGTTCCATGCTCCCCAGAACAGAAATAGCCATTACCATCAGGGAAAGATTCCTGTCACATATGATTCAAAGAAATGGACTTTATAATATTAATTGCAAATATTTAGAAGTTGATAAAATACAGGCAGCCCATTTGTTTGGGGAGGGAACCTAATTTTCAGTGTAAAGAAGAGTCACTTTGCCCAGGTTTTTCACTGTACCAGGAGTTATACTATGATATTTACAGACAGATTTGTAAAACTCAGCATTTGGTCTGCAGCTCCTTCAAAAACCTAACTCTAGAAGTCTAATGTTATCAGCTGTGAGATAAAGGCAGAAATAGCTCTGTGCACAGATGTGCTCTAGGCAACATCAGAAAATATGTCCCTTCTCCCGAGCTTGTCAAGACTGCATGTTTTCCCTTGCATGAAAAGGAAATCCGAGGCTGCATTTTTTGCAGCACTATGGAGAAAAAACACTAAGTCCTTGAGAGTTAAAAATTGGATGCATTTAAAAAACCTATCTTCCATGTATTTACCTCAAAAACACACCTCTTTCCCTAAACAGGCACAATCTGATAAAATTTGAAACCAATGCGTGGGATGTGATCAACAGGAGAAGCTAGAGAGAATTTGGATTCTGGTGACTCTTTTGGGTATGGAGGCAGAGTGTATTCCCCAAACACAGAACTCAGTGTTTTTGTTAAATATAGCCCTAAAGTCTCACTGTGCAGAAAATATGTGTCAGCTTTATCTGCATTGACCAGTCTGTAATTTTACACCCTGTCAAGGATCTGAAAAAACCATCTTAACACAAACTAGGCTGAGAGCCTGTGCTTTTATAAAACCCTGAGGCTGGAGTAAAATTCGTGGTCTTTTTCAATTTTGTGCTGTTGCTTTTGCACCAAGATCACATCACGAGGCTTGTGAGCAGCAGCATAAGCACAAGTTCTTGCTGCAGGATTATTCATGTTTGCTCAGTTATGAGCACAGTGGGAGGAACATACATGAACCTTAGAAAATTGAATTTAGAAAAAAAGCATTTAAGGGTCACAGAAAGATATTTACTTTATGATTTTGGTGGAGGGACTTTCCCACCAACAAGAAGGAACTATTAAGTTTCTTTTGTTTTCTATTGAATTGTTATTAGTGAATTGCGCTACTAGCAGCAAAAATAAAGAATATTTGATACATCATCCTTTAATTCCGAGTTTTCTAGTACTGATGCCAATATCCTTTAAACTAAATGCTCTGCCATATTCAGGTAAACAAGTCTGTTATTCACTATGTCTGCATGGTTCTCTTAAGAATGGTGCTAAAACCATCATGGGGATTTTGGGTCAGCTGGGACACAGGATATCTGATCTAGGAGTTCCTTAGTTGGAATTTCCTTAGTAGCTGAAACAGTAGAGGACAAGCTGAATTATCAGACTCATCAGACAACTTAAAATGTTCTAAATTAAGTGGTGGTGTTAAACACATTGATTTTCTTTTGCTAGGCTGGAGTGAATGGAAACAAAGATCATTTTAAAAAGCGTTTTTTGAGTCGAATTAATTTGATTGTAAATGGAGTTAACACTAGTTTTTATATGTCAAGTCTTTTTCTCCTGAACACGCTTCAAAATAATCAGGAAAGAGACCACAGAGAAATCTCATGTTTGTTGCTTTAATTGTAAACATTTCTCATCTGTAATTCTATGGTTTTTTAATCTTCTCCATCTGCTCTGCATGTGTTCAGCATTCCCTGGACACGAACAGACAGTTTAGTAACTATATTAGCTCAATTCTGTATTTTTTACATCAAGCCCATGTCATGCCAAGCAAGCAGGTTGGGATCCTCAGCCTTACTCCTGCTGCTTGTGGCAGGGTTGTAAATCTGTTGTAGGAACTGGCCCACAGGCACTGCTCGCACTTGGGACAACATCAGATCTCCTCAGGGGAACAAATGGCCGCTCTATTTCAGTGGGGCTTACCCAGATTATTTTAAAGAAGCCAGAAAAATCTCAAGCTCTGCCCAGTCATGAGACAGTGTCTCCGAACAGGTTTTGCTCTTTTGGGAAAGCTGAATTTCAGGCTGTTTTCCTCCCCAGAGGCACAGTTGAGCAGGCTGTGCAGCGCTGGCTCCACGCTGCCCAGGGACAGCTGTGACCTTCCTGAGCCATGGGCTTCAACTGGGCTTACAGAAGAACCTGAGATAACAAGAGCCAAAGCACCATGGGCTCATTCCCAAGCCTGAACTCTCAAATCCCACCTCTCTGGCAATATCCTTACACAGGTGATACCCCACAGACTGCAGCCTCAGGAGGTTTATGGATGTACCTTTTGTGGAAAGGTTGTTACAGCATTTTAACCTCTAAAGCTTGCACCTTTATTTTCCATTTTACTGGTTGTGTTTGTTTCTCTAAGAGCAGCCTTGCCATTTTTGTCATTGTTGTTGTTTATGCAGTTCTCCTTGGAAAACTCTAGGGGGTTGCTAAAGAACTGGCAGAATTAGGACACGAAGATGCAAGTGCTGCCTGATTATCAGATCGTGTTTTTCATACTTGTTTGAAAACTGGGTGAAATCCAGTTCCACTCACTCAAAGGAAATCCCCCTCTTGGAAGATGACCTGGTGGCCGTATCAGCAGAAGATAAGTTTCCATGTTTTCCTTTTGTTAATAACACTGAGGGTCTAAATATACTAAATATACATATACATATACTCAGGGTCTAAATAGAAACGTATTCTGCAAAAAAAGGTGATTATAGAAGATGTCCAAGCAAATGCCCCAGAGCAGTGGGTCACTCTGTGTAGTGAGTCCCTGTCCCTCAGACCCAGCAGAGTCACTGCCCTGAAACATCCCATGACTGCCTCCGTCAAAATGGAACAAATTGACAAAGACCAGGCTGACCGTTTCAGTTGCTCATATCCATAAAGGCACTGACATAACTGCTTATAGATATTTTACTTTAAGAATGGTGGCTTTATGCATCAGCTTTCAAACCTTATTCAATGGATACTTCTCTACCTGTTTTGTAATACCTACATATTTAAAAGAAAAATCTGTTCCTTAGCCAAATATTCATGAATGTTAAACCATGCCTAACTTTGTACTTTTCTCCAAAGTATGACTTGAATTCTTCCACTCGTTCTAATAATGCAGACTCTTTAATTCCTATGCCAAAAAAATCCATCATTCATAACCAGAAGCATTCATAATTTAAATGACTGTCTCTGCTGTTGATGGCACCATCAATTACAGGGTTAGGTGATGAGGAAGATCTGCACTGATTAACATGCATTTTTCAGCATCACTGTTCAGTAAGGTTTTATATAGCCGCAACTTTCAGGAAGTAGCTGGGATCTGGTATTCTGAAATTACCTTGCCATGGTATTCTGAGATAAGAGCTTTGGAGCATTTCTTAGTAAAGGCTTCACATTTCATTTAATAATCAAATTTCAGTAACATCACATTGGCCACAGAAGTAATTAACTTTCCAGAAAAAATTCTACATGACAAATTTTGCCCAGAACTACAGCTTGTACAGCCCAGCTCAGCACAGTGTAAGACATAGAATATATTTGCAAAGTGTTCTTACTTCTCAAATTCAGCAAAGCACTTACGCATTCATTCTCCTTATCACCTCCTTTCATCTACCTCTACTCAGAAAGGGACAAGCCAATATGGAGAATTTGGGAATCAGCAAGACACCTTCTGCTCTTACCATCTGGATTTTCAAATTCTGATGTTGCTGTACGGTATATCCAAACGCAAAAGTCAAATAAAATAATAAGTCAAANAATTTAATTTTTCATCCAGAGCAACAGACTTAAGTAAATGCCAGACTGCAGCAATTTGCCAATAAAATCCACAGTGAATATAATGTGGTTTGTCCATAAATGGAAAAGAACTTGCATTTGCTGTCTGGGTTCTCCTATGCTATACAATAAAGCTTGAAATCACTGGACTATCTGGATACTGATATCACTCAGGACCTACAGCACAAATGCAGCACTGTATAGGAAGAACAATGCCTGCTTCTGTCTTTTCATCCCACTGATCCTTCAAATATTTGAGCAGTGGAATCACTTCAT
>VYZR01024883.1:6896-21923 GCA_013400675.1 Oxylabes madagascariensis
ATTTTAAACTTTTACACAGGCTCAACTTATTTTAACAATATATTTACAGGATAAAATAAAAACACGAATTACTTCAGGTCATCTATAACATGCAGGATCCTACCCTTTGCTTGCTGAGCCTTACACAGTTGGTCTTGGCCCATCCATCTGCCTCTGCAGAGCCTTCCTGCCCNGGCTACCTCCTTTCCAGCAGTTGCACAGAGTGATAAGGTTCCCCTTGAGCCTCTTTTTCTCTGGGATAAACATTTCCAGCTGCTCCTCATCAGCCTTGTGCTCCAGACCCTTTCCCAGCTCATTCCCTTCTCTGGACACTCTCCAGTCCCACAATGTCCTTGTCAAGAGGGGGCACCTTCCAGCCCCTCTGCCCTGACCCTGGAGCACTACAGGGGGTTGCTGCGTGTGCAGTGTTATAAATGAAACGCCAATAAAATTATAGAAGGTTTTATTGAACAATCGAAATATCAGAAATTTAAATGAGCCACAAACTCAGTCAGCTCCAGGGGTCGGAACCAGGTGAACCANTTATTTTAACAATATATTTACAGGATAAAATAAAAACACGAATTACTTCAGGTCATCTATAACATGCAGGATCCTACCCTTTGCTTGCTGAGCCTTACACAGTTGGTCTTGGCCCATCCATCTGCCTCTGCAGAGCCTTCCTGCCCTCCCAGCCAGCTTGGTGTCGATCCCCTCACCCACATCATTGATAAAGATAATAAACAGGGCTGGCCCAAGCAGAGTTTGTCACAATTAGCTGTAAAATTGCATCCAGTGCTTCGGTTTGTCAGCCAGACTGGGTTTCTGCTGCTTCTAAGTCGCTTGATTTTATGTAGATGGGATGAGACGCATGAGGGGTAAATGTTTTGCAGACAATTTCACAGCTGCTGTGAAATTAGATATTCAATTATGTTATCTGCTGGGCTTCATTATTCAGAAAGATATCCAGAGCTTTTGTAACCATTCTTTTCTAAATAATTTAACTGATTTTAGGACTGTTGTTGGCTGTGTGAAATTCCACCACAGTGCTCATCCCTGAGCCACCTTCAGGTGAGCAGCTTGAACTTGAGTACCTCCTGTGAGGAGAGATTTAAATACCTGGAGTAGCCTGAATTCCTCAGGTGAGGGAACAAGGGGAATACAGGCAAATGGAAATGTTTCTGCTGTTTCTGTTTTGTAGAGCTGTCCTGTGCACATTTCACTCAGTTTTAAAAGCATCAGTGGCATCTAAACAATTTATGGCAAGTGGAAGAACAATTCAACCCTGAATATTGCTCTAGAACTGATAATGGCTCCTGTCTTTTTGGGCCTCTTTCTGCTGTGAGAGCTGAAGGCTCCTCAAAGGGTTGGAGAAGAACCTCCCAGTGTGCTTTGACAGACTTTTCAGTGATGCTCCTCAGTGCTCTACACCATCCACTTCTAACACTGCTAACACTCTGTAGTGTCAGAAATGGCACTAAACATTAAACAGAATCATTGGAATGTGCACACGAGTTTGCCCTGGCTGCACACTTCACCTGTAAGTTTGGTTAGGTTAGCTGCTTCAAAAAAAAAGGAAAAGATTTGTTCTGTCAGTCTGCTTCAGAGTCAATTGAAATGTCTAATAAGTCAAAAAACTTTTTTTAAAATTATGCTTATTTCTGCTGGTGTCCCTGGGGTTATATTTGCATGCAATACTGACTGTCTACAGCAGTGCACTCTGGAGAATCTGCACTTCTTTGTCAATTTTCTACTCATTAGCTGCTGCTGCTAACAACACTCCCTTCACATCTTTGTCTTGAGTCACTACACTCTATTATTTGAAATAGGGATTGATTCTTGATGTGTTCTTGCAGCAATATCCAGTATCATTAGGCTTGAACTTAGCTACAAGTCTTGGTCTGTGTTCCATTGCTAGCACTAATTGATGTCAGTTTTAATTTTGTGAATCCCTGACTATTTGGATTTGTTTATAATATACAAATATAAAGAATGCCTGTCTAAAACATCATGTTACTGGTGTTTGGGGGAAGCGCTGGGATCTCCTGTGAAGCATCTTAATTAGTTTTGCCTTTCATGTTGACATCCTAAATTCCAGGCTTGAGTTATGTATCAGATTTTTTCTCCCTTGTTTGTCAAAACAGAACAACTTCTTTAGAGCAGAACATAATGCAAATACTAATTAAAACTGACAAGTCAAATGGATGTCACCTATTTTTAAGCAGAAGAAAAAACTGACTAAGAAAAATCTATTCTGCCCTCGTTGAAGCTGACTGAAACATGATTACTGAAATCTGTGAGCACAGAATGATGCTCCATGCTCTGCTTTTGCTGTTTCTTGAGGCAGGATCAGCCATCCATGGACTGAGGGAGCAGAGCTGTTGCCCATGGGGCAGGACAGCAATCCCAGCACCCAGCTTGCTCTCAAAGCTGCTGTGCTGCACTTGCTGACAGCTGGCTTGGTGCTCTCTGCTGGCAGATGGGCTTTGGCCAGATGTGATCTCTGCAGATTGCAGATGTGAGCGTTGGGACTGGCAGCCATCAGCCCTGTGTCTCCAAAGTGCCCCAGAGATTGCTGAGAATGAGCTCCCTGATTTGAGCCTGGCAGTTTGTGTTGTGCAGGAGGGTGGCCCATGCCAGCACAAGGCAGAGTGGTGAGAGCAGCCTCGTTCAGCTGCTGTTTGGCAGGGGGATAGGGCAGGTGCTGCCCACA
The DNA here is from genome assembly GCA_013400675.1 of Oxylabes madagascariensis. Taxonomy (NCBI): domain Eukaryota; kingdom Metazoa; phylum Chordata; class Aves; order Passeriformes; family Timaliidae; genus Oxylabes; species Oxylabes madagascariensis. Next base: position 9,589 of record VYZR01024883.1, read on the forward strand.
GAGAGCTGGCTGTTGTCACAGATGACAGGAGCGTGGGAGCCCTCTTTGTGTAGCAGGGAGTTTGGATGGCTGATAATTACTTCTTTCCCTCCCTCCCTGGGAGGCAGAAGATGTTACAGGCACCTAATTACCATGAAAACTTAAGGAGTTTTTTGGTTTAGACCTGGTTTTCTTCCAACACAGAGTACTGCATCATTTCCAATGCATCCTGGTGGTGTGCTGATGGTGTTCTGCTGCTGGATAGCCCAATAAGAAGTAAATACCCACACTCACTTGGTGAGGTGCATTTTCTCGATGGTGAGATGCATAGATGTTAACAACAAAAATATTTTTGTGTGGCTAGGCATCCACTAGGGTTCAGTGCAACCATAGTATGCATAAACCTTTCCAAAAAATGGAGGTAGATATTGTAGGAGAAGGGAATACAGGTGACCTCGTCCCTGATTGGTAATAGCTGTGTTAATTACCCCGTACAGCCTCACCCCTGATGAGTCACAGTACCCAATATGCACCCAATAAAGAGAAGTGTGATAAAAGGGAGGGGGTGAGCTGGTGAGGTGAGAATCATGGAGGATCATGAAGGAGGAGCAACCTTGAAGGAAGAGGGAGCGAGAGGATCATGAAGGAGGAGGATCCTGAGGAGAGAGAGCACTGCTGTGAGGTCAGTTTGGATCTGCAGTTAGAGCTGTTGTTGGAACCTGCAGTCACAGTCTGGCTGGGTAAAAGCTGCAGTCAGGGGCTGCACACCAATCCCTGCAGTCACAGTCTGGCTGGGTAAAAGCCTGCAGTCACTAAGCCTGCAAACTAATCCCTGCAGTCAGAGTTCAGCAAGAAATAACCAGCAGTCAGAGGCTTGCAAGGGAAACCTTCAGCAGGAGCTTGCTGCAGCCAGGGTCAGTGTTTAGTTGGAGTCAGGATGGCTGAGCTTAAAGAGGAATAAACCAGGACCCTTTTCGTGCTGTGAGAAATGATAAGTCTGTGTGGTAGCTTGTTTCTGCCCTCTAACAAGAAGGCTGCTTCAATAAGATATATTCTCATTGTGTCTTAGAATTGTCTAAAATAACGTTTGTGGTGTGATGATCAATGCCTTGCATTCCCTTTCAGTCTGTATGCATCTGCTACTGATAGCTACTATTTATATTTTTTTTCCCATGTCTTGCGAAGATTTTTCTCCTGCTGTCCAAAAGCCTGTGTTCTTTCTGATGGCCTTACTCTTTTAACCACCCCTGGGACCCATCAGTCTGCCAGTGCAGCTTCAGTGCTCAGTAAGTTGCTGACTGCTGGAACTGTCCTTAGGTCAGTGGATTTTTTTCCTTATTCTATGCCAATCCCTGTTTGCTTGGGGAGGTAAAGGCTACTAGGAAAGAAAGCCATTGCCTTTTACTTCCTCCAAATCAAAGCCTGTCTTTTCATTGGGATGGTGGAATATTACCCAAGAAATATCCATTTTTCATGTTTGGGGTTTTTATGGTTTAAAAAAACCCACCACCCTTTCCTTCCTCCTGAACCCTTGTAGCTTATTGTGCTGGTTGAAATGGGTTGGCTGTCTGTAGCTTGAGAATCAATTTCAGACAAATATCTGAGTATTTTTTTAACTAGCCCTTGTACTTCTTGTCGAACTTTTAGACTAAAACTCTTGCAAACAGGCTTTATAGAGCTGCTCTCGCTGAGAGCTGGCTTGGTGCTGCCTGCTGGCAGATGGGCTTTGGCCAGCAAAACACTTGAGAGAGGCTCCATGACTCTCCAGGGAAGCAGAGTGGTGTAATCCACTTCCAGGGATGACGCTCAGAGGGCAATAAGGAGGCAATCTGCTGGAGGCAAATAATGGCTCCCATTTTTCTGATGTCTGGGCTTCAGTGGGGTGAATGGAGTATCTGTGTTTTTCAGATGAGAAATGGAGGCCAGATGCAGGGCTGGGCTGGGGCCAGTTGCAGTTTCTAGAGTTTCGGTCTGGAACATGAAGTGAGCTGTAACGAGGCCTGTGGAAAATCAGATGTTTCAGAAGACAGAGTGGGGATGAGTAACCTGAGTAGAGTGAGATCACAGGAGTCATTGGGGACGGTGTGGTCTGCAATCCCCTCTCTGTGGAAGGCAACCATCCATTCTGGAGTTGCAGGAGCAGCTCTGTGACATGAGGCCTGTCTGGCTGTGCAGCGGCACCACTGCTGCCACCCAGCTCACGTCCAGCAGTCACTGCTTTTCCCACCACCCAAGCTACCGGAGTGAGACACTGCCAGGGCTGTGAAAAAGCAGATATGAAGTACCTGGTGTCAGCCAGCATGAATCCACGTCTTGCCTCGAGATGCAGCAGTGGGATTCAGGAAGGGGTAGGTAGGTGTTTAATAACACCTCCTTTAGAGCATGGCAATGGTGCTGCAGCTGAGTTTCATGGGGTAAGAAATGGTGGTGAGAGGCACTGGGGAGCAGGAGGAAGAGCAAATGGCTCTGAGATCTGGAAATACCTGAGCAGATTGATGGGTCTGGAAGGACCTTCCCAATTTGTGTTCATAGCAAACTGCCCCAGCAACAGCAAGGGAATGGAATACTGAGTGCAAGTCTAAGGAGAAAAAAAGCATCTACTGCAAATGTAGTCTTTGTGACCCTTAGGGAGCTGATTCACTCCTAAGTGAAACCCCATGTGGCTTGGCCCATCTCCGGGGAATCACTGCAGTACAAGAGAACCAGGATTTATGCCACTGATCACCAAAGGATTGGTGACATCAGCTGTAATAACTTGTAAAGACCTGATCCTTATTGACTGCAATAAGGTGACAGTGCAGCCATGCTTTTTTATGTTCTTGAAATAGGTGAGCACAGAGGTGTGGGAGTTGTCTGGGCACTTCCAACTTCCCATCCGTATTTTCCCAGTTTCAGCAATGGGAAGTAAAAGCTTTTCATTGTTTGGTAGCACTTATCAGTGTGATGTGATGTGAGCCTGTATTCCTCTAACAATTAATATCCCATTAAAACTAACAGGCAAGAAACCTGGTTTTGAGGTAAGAGTGAAAACTCAGGTGAAAGTTATTGTGACAACAAGTTTGTCCTTTCAGAACCATCTGTGTTGGGACTGGGAAGGGACTGGATACCCACACAGGGCTGCACTCTCTGGCCTGAGCAAGAGAGTGATGAGTGGAGCTGTTGGCAAGGAGAGTTGTAGAGATGGAGGGAGATGCTGCTGTGCCAGAGGCAGGGCAGGCTGGGCTCTGGCTGCCTTCCCCACAGGTCCCTTCTCACTGCCTCCAGTCCAACCATGGTTCATAGAGAGCGGGATGTTTTTGCACCCCAAATGTGAAATGGGAAGCCTGGATGTCATCACAGCAATGGCTTGGCTGCTGCAGATTGCTGTGAGCCCACAGCTGTCCCCAGGGCTGTGGCATTTTCTGGAGAATAACTGGATAAATCACTCAGCAGGGAGAGTGGAGGGCTTCATGGCGGAGCAGAGGCTGCCACAGCCCAGGTGCCTTTAACTCCCCTGGTGCCTGTTTCATCCCAAGACATTTTTTTCCCAGTCTCTTAGCCCACTGTGGCAGTGCAATCCAGTTGACAAGTCGCACTGGGATGCAGATGGATTTGTCTGAATCTGCACTTACTGAGAGCTTTATTCTGAATGAGCCCTGGCAAGCAGCCCGTGTGCTGTAACTTGGCCAGCTAACAGCATGCTCAGTGTGTGTCAGCTGGCTGGTTTGAGCCTCAGCAAAAGCAACTGGAAGATGTTCCTAAGACATGCATAAGAAAAACTGTCCTTTTCCCATGGAATTGCAGATAAGAGCATTATTCTTTGGCTCAATTTCCTGAAACATGAAATTCTGAAATGTTGTCCTTGCTAATCTCAAGATCATTTTTGAGTAGCTCAGGCCACCTATTGTCAGCCTCATTTTTTGCCAAAGTAGTACTGGCACCTTGGTGAAGGTCTTGGTTTAGGTGAACCAGGGAATCCATTTACCAGATGCAGAAAAGATCTGTTCCAGCATCTGTCCAGCATTCCAGTCACACAAAGCAGATGGAAATCACACAGCTTATTTAACTGCGCTGGCTAAAGCACTGTTAAATTGCCAAAATATATGCCCAGCTTTGCACTTCCTGCAATTTTTCAAGGTTAATATTTTTTTGCTGTTGTTGTATTTGATTCCTAGAGGTAGTGGAGCAAAGATTGTCAAAGATTATCGAAAGAAAATGTTGCAGGTTTGGACAGCTTGCAAGTAATTCTGGAGATATGAGACTGCTGAAATGTTGCTTTTTAAAAATCTTTGTTTCATAACCAGCTTTGCACGTGTAGCCCTGCTAATAGCCAAGATACTAAAAATTTTGTGTAGTGATGTCTTCTTAGAGGTGGGGGGTGTGTAGTTACACTGTGGGTTGGATGCTGTTATTTTTTAACTACTGTTCAATTACAAATTTTCTGATTCTCTCTTAACTCTGCTTTTCTTGCTCTCTGGTGTCGCAGCTGGCAGAAACCTCCAGCTTTCTTTCCTTAACAGCTAGAGTGAAGTTCAAAGTAGAATATTGTTAATAATGACACAGGGGTATACCTTTCTGAAGGCAGGTAGTGGAAATTCAAAACTAGATTACACAAGTAGAAACCAGCAATATTTGAATCCAAACTCTGGCATCAGTTTAGGTTTAGGCTTTATTGCTGATAATCTCTCAGCATTGTCAGATGGGCAGTCCTTGAGGGTAGGTTTGCTTTTACTCAAGATGAACTAAGGGACAGATTTGTCTGGAAATGGGGAGCTTAAGTCTTTAATACTGATTCATATATTGTTTTTTTGAAGTGAGAAGCATTTAATATCTTATTTTTGTACGAGTGCTACCCAGGTGAAATCCAACTTTTGTCTGCTAAACTGAGCTTCTTTAGCAGTGTTGGCTGCTGCTGAGTCCCTCAGTGAATACAGCAGAAGCTGTTGTAGTCTAAGAACAGTGCTGAAACATTCATCCTGTTCTGTTCTGAACCTTGGAGCTGTTCAGCACCTGGGAGCTCCTTCCATGAGGTTCTCTGGCCAGCTGAGAAATCCTAATGACATGACCTCAGTATGGTTTTTAAAGGCTCCTGGATCAGGATCAAGGGTGGGTGTTGTTTTGCCCTCAAAATGCCTGAATTACGTCAATGACTTGGATTTAGTTGAAAACTTCGGAAGGAAACAGAGCAGTAGCAAGGGGGAAAGGCAGAAGAAAAATAAGGATATGGCTCAGGGTCAGTGAGATGTAGAAATAACCAACATAATATTTCTGAGGTTGCTATTAATGCTGGAAAGCTGTGTCTAAATGAAGGCTACACTGACCCATGACACTTAACCCCTGAAACACTCAGTAAATCAGGACACTGTGCTTGCTGACGTGCTGCACAGAGAGGTCAGGGATACAGAAGGGCTGGTTAAAGGCTGCCTCATGCTGAAGTTGGGCTCAGCAGAGAAGGATCGTGCCCTAGTGACTCAAAAATGAGGTTAATGTAAATCAATCACATATTTTGTTGATCTATTGTGTTATTTTTTTCTCTTGGCTCTTTCATGAGGAATTTCAACACCAGGAAGTGGCTTGGTTTTTCCTATAGAAATTCACAGCACAGACATTTCTTTTGCAGGGGACATAATTGTCACTTCAGCCGGCTCTGCATTTGAATGTCACAAAGATCCGGGACCTTTCTTCACTACCTGGAATTTGCAGGATCTCTCTCTGCAGAGTACACATGACCTGTGCCTCAGAGAGGGTTTGTTTGGACTAAACTCTTCTAAAACAATAAAAGGAGCAGAGCTTATGATGTGAATGCCTTGTACTATACATCCACTGCATGTTTGCAGTTAAGGGTCAGGCTTGGAAGGAATTGCTTGACTGGGTTAATGAGGCTAAAATCATCTTTTAGTCACGGTTCAAAATTCTGGACAAACTTCCTGCAAATTAATTCTCTGTAGCTTCTCCACCACGAGGGGTTGGAAGCTTGGAGTGGCCTGGTCTGCCAGTGTGTTCCTTAAAAATTATCGAAGACCTACAATCAAACCCTTGATTCAATTTCCTCCCATTTGGCTCTACTGGTTCTACCCCTGGGCTCAACCAGGGACCAGCAGTGATGGGGATGGAGATTAGTGGTGATCAATCCAATTTACTGGTTGGCACTTTTCCAGTGAACTCAAATGGACTATGGTTAATCTAGTTTTCAACTACGCTTGTGCTGTGAGTGCAAGTTAAAATTTGCTTTATATCCCTCTTACCAGATGGCCTTACAGCTAAAAGTATCAGAGTGGGAGGAAGGAGATCTGGCATTAGTTTGTAGCTTTTCTACAGCTTTTCTGTATCATCCTGGCATGACTCTGTGAGGAATTCTCCCCAACAAAGTGACTAAAGAGCTTTTTCTTTTTTAATAAGAGGAGCACACACAGTTACCACAGCTCAGCTTGCATGAAGTCAGAGCCACAGAAGGGTTTGGGTTGGAAAGGACCTCAAAGATCATCTTGTTCCAACCCCCTGCTGCCATGGGCAGGGACACCTTTGCCCTAGACCTCATTGCTCAAAGCCTCCTCCAACCTGATCTGGAGCAATTTCAGGAATGGGGCATCCACAGCTTCTCTGGACAACCTGTGTCAGTGCCTCAGAGGGAAGATTCTCTTCCAAATATCTAATCTGAGTCTGCCCTCTGTCAGTCTGAAGTCATTTCCCCCTGTACTGGCGCTCCTTGCTCTTGTCCAAAGTCCTTCTCCAGCTCTCTTTAGATTTGTTTTATGGCTAACCTTACTGGAAGTCACTGTTTCAACTGGTGGCATGAATTATAGCAGCACAAAAAAAAAAAAAAAAGTATGTCCTGAGGATAGCAAAAAAATGATGGCATGTAAAATGTTTCTGGGAATTAATTATCTTTCAATAAAATGAAAATCATATCTAATCTAAAAATAATTAGGCAAGGCATGCAAATGATTACAAAACACTAACACTGTGTATTGATACTGATTTGTTAATATGGTTGAAAGGGTCTGGAAAGTTTAACAAAGATAGTTGATGGTGATGAACTTTAAAGTCTCAACCTTTGCTGAGATTTCCCTTCTGATTCATGATTCAGAATTTACCACCTGAAAGAGATTTTTCACCTGAAAAATCACTTATATAAAACTTTTAGGGGGTTCTCCATGCTGAGAAGGCTTCTTCCAGGCTTTTGTTTCTGTATGTAAACCCTCTGAACTTTTTGATTCGTGGAAATGGCATCAGTGTAACTCCAGCATCACCCTTCTTCCCTTTGAATCTCTCTCTCTCACTCAGTGCTCACACCCTGGGCAGGGCTTGTGTCCCTGGATAAGCTGTGCTGCTTTCTGGGCTTCTCCCAAGGTCACAGTCCAAGCCAGACTTTGGGGTTTGAACCTGATTTCTCCCCACAGATTCAGTGTCTCCAGCCTTCAATCTGGGGACCTGGCTGCCCTGGGAGGGATTTCCCCATGGCACAGCCCTTGTGTCTGGATGCTCTCTGCATCCAGTGCAGTTTTCTGCTCTCCCTGGGAGCCCCAGCCCTTCAGGTTATGGCAAATGTTTCATGTGAACTCAGATGTTTTCCTGCCTGGCTCTCCTTGGGGTCTGCAAATTGCCTTCCTTTGATGGACTCCAACGTGTTGTACCACATCCATTCTGACGTTTTGGTTATGTATTATTCACGTTGTTGAAGAAATTAACAATTGGAGCGGTTGATGCTTTTCAGGATATTTTCCCCCAAATAACAATTTTGTGTTTTGAGCACCAGCCAGATTCTCCATATGGCTAAAATGGGCTAGAACAGAAAGACATTAGCATGGCTTAATAAACTTCATGCATGGTTTGCTATTGCAATATCAGAAAGAAAACAAATATAACCACTAGTTCTCCTCGGAATAACTCTGTTAAATTACTGTTGTTGGAAATGAGCTCTTTTATGGCTTATGGCTGATATAATTTGCATTGTGATAGGTAAAGCAGCATTCTGTATGTTTAATATCTTTGGCTTTGACTGCTTGAGTCTTGCATAAATCTTCTCCCTGGTGGGAGGGGAGGGCAATAAATTGAGTTTTAGTATGGATCAGAAGGCAATGGATTTGGGAGACACTCGGGCTCTATTCCAAACTCTACCATGCAGCAGAACTTTTGTTGCTAGACTTCAGCCTGTTTTCAGTCTTATTTACCTTTCTTGGTTAAGTGTTCTGTTTTGAGAGCCAGACCTATCTGGGCACACAGATCCACTTTTCTCCCGTGTTTCACCAAAAGGTGCAGTGCCCAAAATTACATTTGTGCTGGGGCATTTTGTCTGTCAGCAGAGGATACCGCTGAGCACGCTGCTGATTTCTCCTGGTTCAGCATCTGAGTCTGGTGTGTGTAGCACTGGGGAAAAAAGGAAATCCCCATGTGGCTGACCTGTGAGACTTAAATTAACTTTGCACAGAGGAGTCTGGCACTCAAATGCTTGTGGAAGCTTGTGTTTGGGTTTTGGGCACGCATGATTTAGAGACAGCTTTGTGTGTGTGAGAGATTTGCAGGGCTCGGGGTGTTCCCCTGTCTGTTATGGGCATGGAGGTCCTGTGAGATTGAAGGATGTGCTCTTGGGGCATCTCTGACCCCCTGGACACAGCCTGCCCATCGTGGCCACGTTCAGATCATGCTCTGGTAGGAAAACCTGCTCTGCTCATCACACTTGACTCCTTGGGTGATGCTGAGTGTGGGCTGCACACGAGGAGTTTCCAGTGTTGAGTCCCACAACAGAGCTGCTGCTGGATCTTGGGCTCCCAAACCCCTTTTCAGCAATTGGCACTGGAGGGAGATGAGTTTGGGCTTTTTTCACCTGAAAGAATGGCAGATATCTCCTTGCTACTGAGGCAATCTCTCTTCTATGTTTTCATGAATGAGAGCACCTGTGAAAAAATGTTTATTTGCAGCCCACTGGTTTGGAGGCACTTGATGTTTTAATTACCTTTGAGGGGTTGTGGTCAGAACAGTTCACACAGCTATTCCTCAGTCTGCTCTGAACCTCTCTGGATTCAGAGCACATCCACCCTAACGCCTTCAGGACACATGAGTGAGTTGGGATTACTGATGTGCATAGGGATGAATGTTTCCATTACCCCATCACCGTTATCATCATTTCATTCCTTGCTAGAGAAGTGACAGCGTGGCTGTAATTAGTTTTGATTGTTCAGGATGTCAGGAGTAATTGGGAAGGTGTTACACGAGGAGGCTGTGGCTCCCTTACGCTGCTGCTGCTGGCAGTCTGTGAGTGCAGTGCTATTTGCATTTGTCTGGTTTTTTTTAAAAAAAGAGGAGGAAAATGCTGCTAGAAAGCAATCTTCCCTGGGAACACGTTTTCCTAGCACTCTGGGCTTAGGAGTTCACAGTTCAGCTCTGGAGGATGTGAGTCTCCAGGCTGCCACCCACGCCATGGGCTCAGGGGTATTACTCTGCTGATTTCTCTCCTGCAGAGGAAAATACCGCAGGCAGGAAAGTATCTTAGTCAACACAGAAAGTATGTGAGGTTTCTTACCTCACCATGGTGAAGGCTTCTCCCAGGCTGGTTTTCCTGGGCAGATCTGCACCATTTCCATGCTGTGTTTGCTCATACCCCTTACCCCCTGAGAGGTCTGGTAGCTTTTCCCTGCAACAATTGTATGCTGATGTTTCCTGATACATTTGGTAGCTTCATTCCTGCTGCCTGTGTTAATTATGAGCAGTAACAATAGCAAAATATTTTCTTTTCCTGCAGCAAGCTGGCACCCCAGGCCTGCAATGTCTGAGCTTAGCTGCTCATCCCTTTGCAGCTGATGCCATGCTCTTTAAAATACCACTTTGGCACCAAAAATTGGTGTGTTTGCCACATGGACAAACCTTTAGGGACAGTCCAGAGCTCTCAAGCTCTGTCTCAGCCTCAGTGAGTCATTTAGAGGTGCCAGGTGGTGGAGGAGAACCCCTCTGGCTTCATGAGAAAGCAGAGCTGTGGGGAGGAGAGGGCGGCCAGCAAAGCTTGTAGAGGTCTTTGTGACAGTGCTGGGCTGAAATCTGCCTTCCCTGCCCTGGCATTGCTCAGCAGGAGCTGGGGATGGACTCACAGCTGGTGCAAACCAGACCAAAGCGTGGCTGAGTGTGTGTTGGCTGCCCCTGCGAACCACAAACCTGCTCTCAGCTGAGAGCAGCCCGGATGAATGGCGTGTCTGAACACGGAGCATAAATAATTGTATGGGAAGCCGAGTGCTCCCATGCCAGCCTGGATAAATATTCATATTATTCCATGAATCTGTCATTACGTGCGAGTGCTTCATCTCTCCAACTTCCCTCCTGCCAAAAGCCCTCACTCATGGAAACGCTCTCACTGGAGGCAATCAGATGATTGATGTGAGTAAAGGGCTGGGGGAGCTCCTCTAACAGCCAGATTTACAGCAGTATTTCATTCCTAATTTCTGCACGCTGGGAAACAAAACCCAAACACAAACTCAGCTGTTTTTGAGAGACTTTCTCGCTGTAGGGCTCTCACTTCATGAGGGCTGAATGAAACCACAGGGCCTTTTCCCATTCACTAATCATCTACATCCGCTTATTATTATATAGTGATGCTGGTGAGGTAATTTTGGGGGCTGAATTGTCTCCTGAGCTACTGCTTTCCACAGTCTCAGCCAGGCTTCTGGCATGGCTCATAGCCCACAGGAGTGGCTCCCCTGTTATGGGTTGTTACAGTTGTTAGTGCAGTGCAAAATAGCTGGAAGTGATGAAAGAGCCAAGTGTGCTCTGAGCTCCGATTTCTCAGCAGCATTTATGAGCTCAAGAATATTAAAGCTTCTCTCACTGAAGTTTTGCTGTGGCTGTAAGGGACCTGGCCAGACCCTTGCAGGTAGAGCTGAGCACACAAGGGGGAAAGCTAAGATTTTGAGAAGAAAAATCCACCATCTCCCAAGGGTGAGCTGGGGAAGCCTGGAGCAGCTGCAAACTGCACAGAGCTCCTGGACTGCCATGCCACAGAGATAGGGGTTTATGCCATGTCCTGATCACATCCAGGACTGCCAGCTCCTGCCTTATCTCCCTGATAGCAGCCTCTCTGGGGGCTCCTGCTTTGGAGTTTGGCACTGCTGGAGCAGTTACAGCTCCTGTTTTTGTCTTGGCTCCCACAGTCACTGGTGGGATGCTGTTTAGGAGCTGCCTGGGCTCAGCAGTGAGGCATGAGGAGCCTCTGGAACCGATAGTCACAATGTCTATTTTGTGCTTGGTGCCCGTGCCCTTTGTATGCAAGTTTTTTGTGGCCAGCCAGCTTTTACTTCCCTTTCATCCCTTTTACTTCCCTTTCATCCCTGCTAGGTAGAAATGCAGGTGACTCTGGTCATGTCCTGTGCCAAGTTTCTAATGCTCCCTGCATTAAACTGGATGGTGTCACCCACCACAGAAGGTTCAGAGAGCCCCCAATGCTCACAGCAAGGCAGGGAAAAGGACAACAAAAGGTGATGCCCATTCCAGCAAAAATATCATCTCCATAATAGGACTTTGTACAGAAAGATGAATATTACTCAAGTTACTTTTGCCCTTTTGGAGTGCTGACTCCTGCTTTAATTGATCAGCCATGGATGGTAACTAATGAGGTGGTTGAAGTCGTTTTTAACAATTAAACGTGACAAGTCTCCCTCAGAGCTGCCTATTAGACTCCCACTGTACAAAAATAGAATGATACAAAACCCTTCCTCCTGCCCCCTCCCACCACCCCAAGTGCTGGAACCCTAGAAATATCTGACTGTGTGCTCCTGACTGACTGCAAACACCACCTTTGCTGCCTTTGCGTAACCCTTGAGTTGCAGCAGAGAATAAATGGAACTATAAACTGGAATAAATGCAGGCTGATACTCGAGAGAGAAGGGATCAGCACTTTCCCATATGGCTCCCATGGTCACATGCCTCATCTCTACCATTTCTACGCCTTCTCATGCTTAAATATCAGTGTTGAGTGTAGAAGAGTGTGGATCAAAATGAGCACAAATGCTGCTGCCAATTAAAACTCTCACTGGAGATAAAGGGTGTTGGCAGTTCTCCCAAAAGTATCCTTTTCTCTGTTTTCATGGTTGTGTAGGGCTGCTAATTTCCCCGTGATGAGTCATTGGAAGAATTTATAGAGGTAAGAGGGATTTCATGCTCTAAATATAGCCTCAAGTCAGCCCACAAGGAGCAGCCACAGGAGCTGGCTGCTGAGCTAGTAAATACAACTCAGTGCTGCTCCCAGCTCCTCCTGGCTGATGGTGTGTGAAGGGAGGGAATGGAGAGTTAGAGCAGGAGAAGAGGCAGCATGTGTAGGCTGGGGCCACAAGACCTGAGATCACAACGTGGTGAGATAAATCACGAGTGCAGATGACAATGGGAGACCTTTTTTT
>VYZR01024885.1:20370-32984 GCA_013400675.1 Oxylabes madagascariensis
GAGATGCAGGAGGAGAAATCTCACCCAAAGAGCAACAGGGGGACAAGTTGATTGGCACTCTTATTTTCCAGCTGGAAGTGGGGAGTTGAAGGGATACCTCAGCAAGCAGAGTCAAAAGGGGTCCCAAAGCCTAAAGAGTATCCTCTAGAGGATACTCATGGGAAACAGCAATACAGTACAAAATCTATCTGGACAAGTCTGCATAGGAATAATTTGGTTTCTGACCCTTTCAGACTGGACATTCTGAGCAATATTGGAGAATGACTTAAAAGTGTCAATCCTATACATGTTAAATGACCTATCACCACCATACTTTTTTAAGAGTCCACTGAGATTTTGGGAAGAAAACAAGTAGAAGGCTGAATTGATGGAGTTGGAGACGGATGTGAAATCTGCAGAAGTCTCCAAAACTATCTGCAGGTCATGACATAAGCTAAACACATTTCCAGTGTTGAATTCATGTGTCAGGACTTTATTGAAAGATGTCAGAAGAATGAATGCTATAGGGTACTGAAGGGATTATCATTTTTTTCCTCCAGATATACAAGTTTAACAGATTCACTTCTGCCCCTTCATAAGACATAGCAAGAGCCTGATGTTGGAATGGTCAAGTTAAGGTGGAGGTGCCTTTGGGAGCAATGCCACATGACAAGTAAAGCTACAGATACAAAATTATTGGCAAAGGAGCCCAAGATTTGGGACCTCTCAGAATCTTTTGAATTTAGGAGACAATTTCAGATGAGGCTGAACTTCGTCAGTTCAAAGGATGAAGTAGTGGGGGGGCAAACCACCACATTCTGGATCTCTCCCCCATTCTGTAGGAAAGGGTCCTTCCAGCTGTTGCAAACCATGCTGAAATGCTAAGAGGAAAAGTCCCTTCTAGTTAGGAACACAAGGCCCCTGGAAATAATCTGCCTTTGGATAGTGAATCTGCACGATAATTGTGAATGGGAGGTGTAAACACGTAGTTGTTTTCTGGAGTCCTGGTCTGGATCCACTCAAAGTGCCCCACAGAGACACTGAAAGAGCAGTTCCTGCCCCAAAACACTGACAGTCCAAATATGAGGTGAAATTCAAAGAAGAGAAAGGAAGTAATACATGGAAACAATGACTTAATTTTGACTACCAAATAGACTTTAGCACACTAGGATTGTGTAATAGTATTTTTAAAGTCCAAGTGCTACTAAGGCATATTTGGTCTTGTCTTTTTTTTTCCCTGGAAGTACCACAGCACATAGCAAGTAGGCTTATCGAAGGCATCATTCACCTCAGTATCCTAACCAAGAGACAGTAACTACGTTGGGGGAAGATCAGCAAAGGCCAAGGCATGCATGTTTGAAAATACAGGAAAGTAGAAGTCAGAAAAGCTGTCCCATGGTTGAAGATGCTGATTGGCTCAGCATTCCTTCTGTTTTGGTTTATTATTTTTCCCCTGCTAACTTGAACTGAAATGGAAATGGCATGAGATCGTGAGATGCTGCTGTTGAGGTCCAACAAGAAAGATGTATCATGACTGAGCTGATCAGAGAGCTGCTGTGAAGCAAACCAGTCCATACAATTCTTATGATCAGCTTTGTAGTGGGTTCTGGCACTACTATGTTTTGAAGAGTATTGGTCAAAAAAACTTGGGACTATCAGGTGTTGGCTGGCACCAGGTGTCAAATTTGGCTCTGGTTCAGGGAGACTAAGATTCACAGAAAGGCAACAGACAGGGCTGGTAGATTCATCACATTGGACAAACAAAATTGTCTTGATCCTGGTTATTTGAGTGTTCTAAGAATTACAGGCAACTAGAGAGTCAGTGGGGAAGTAGAGAATTCGCTGAAGTAAAACATCAAGGGTTTTTTAATGAAGTGCATAGCAAAGAGAAGTTGGTTACATGCCTCTTCCTGGTCACAGCTATTTTTTAATCCACAAATCCCTATAGAGCCCTGAAAAGCTGAGTTGCTGAGGTAGGGCATTTTACAGACCATGCCAGTTGGTGGCAGACAGAAATAAGTATTGTCTACTTGACAATAATATAGAAAACACCCTGGTTCCCCAGGCCCCAGATGAAGTGTTTCACGAGTGTAATGGCAGAGGGCAAGGTGGCCTGTCATCACCTGCACAGTCTTGGATGGCGTAGTGTGCAGTTTCATGTCTGCCACTGAGTCCAAGAAGGAGGCTGTCATTTCACCTCCTGAGCTGACAACCTGCACGTGAACATGATGGGAGATACTGCTGGAGGTGGAAGAAGAGGCAATCCTGCTGCACATCTGGCCGGCTGATCAGAAAGGACAACCTTCCTGAAGCAATGGGAACCCATGGAACTACAGTGCCATTGGAAACCAGAGCTCAATTTTCTATAAACCAGTGAAATAATATACAACACAGGTATGGGGCATGATGTAGTGTCTGAGCTGGAGTCTCACCACTTGTTCTAGAGTGCCTTCCATTTTGTTCTGGAGCTGTTGAGTGAGAAGCAACACCTTTTTCAGTGCTCCCAAGTGTACTCTTGTTTTCCTGTGGCACTGTCTTGGTTAATTCTTGAATCTGAATATGGGTTAAGAGAGTATTCTTCTCTGCCTTTTGCACAGGGAAAAGACAAGTGATTAACTGAGCCAATTCAGCTACCTATGTTAGAAATTTCCCATGAATGAAACAATCATCCAGTTAAGGTGATTCTGACTGATAACTGAGTTCATCAGTCATGAGGGCATGCAATCACTTTTGCTGAGATTTCTATATGGACCAAGAGAGTTTCAAGAGATCAACTGGTAAAATTGCTCAAATAAAATATGACTTTATGGATAAACAAATACTAAAAGTGATGCTGATTCTCCAAATTCCCTTCTTCTCTGAAGTGGAAGGAAGGTTCCTCTGGACACTGACAACACTTCTAGGACTACAGTGAGTTGCATGTATCTTAACAATGTCTCCTCAAACTGATGTGAGATAGGGTAAAGAAAGGAATTAGACCAAGCTGGTCAGGTTGGATATTCATCACTCACTTCTAGCAGGATCAGCCAGGGGTGCAGAGCAAAGGAACTGTTAGTGGGAACCCAGTGCTAATGTTTTCACTAATTATGTTGGAGGAACAGAGTTAATCCAAGGGCTCAAAAATTAAAAGTAAATTGTGTGGTTAGAAGCAATGGAAGAGTAGTGTGAGTCCACCCTATCCCTTTTCTTCCAAGTTGCAGGGAGCTATGTAGGGGGAAAATGGAGCCATGAGCTTTTTCAGAAACAGTCCAGTGTGTTTCTGGGGTGAAATCTGCAGGTACCTAGTTATTTCAGAGTGAAGAGGTAGCTATCAGCTTTAAAACACTGTCAAAATCATTTGCAGATATTTTTTAGTAAAGTACATTAATTCATCATGAAGTTAAACATTTTGGCCTTTGCAATTTCTTTTCTTTCATTTGCAATTTTCTCTATTAAAATTTCACAGAATTGTGAAATTAGTCCTATTATAAATTAATTATTTGCACATTTTTCCTCAAAAAGTAGGCTTTACAGCATGTCTCATATCTATTTTTAAATCTTCTACAGCTTAAAAAGAATAAGAGAATGAACTTCTTTTATGTTTCTTTCACTCTTCCCCGCCTCTGGTGCACATGCCTTTAGAAATAACTGCCCAGATACCACACCTCAAATTATATCTTCCAAGGGAGATGTTAGACAAAATCCCATTGACTTACTGGTTGTTGTTGTGTGGGTGCGTACCAAGGAACAGCATTTAAAAAAGCTTTTAGCATGCCAGCTTTTATCCAGAACAGCTTAATTAAAACCAGATATTATAACAGTACCATTTGCCCCAAAATGAACAGTAGGCATACTAACTGCCAATGCATTAAGTTTGGTTAATGAAAGGAATTATAATACACTACTAACAAAGGTATGAGGATAATAAAGAGCCATTTGCTGCATGCTGAGGTCTGTGGAAGCCCCCAGTTCCCCCTCGCCTTCATGTGCTGTGGATCCACGTGAGCCTGCAAAAGCATCTGGGGGGTACACGTGCCAGAGCCACCCCTGTGCCTGGGGAGCACATACAGCCCTAGCAGACACCTCTCCAAGTCAAAGAAGATTGGGAGAAGCAGTAATGAAGGGAATAAATGCTGGCACTCAGAAAAAGAAAAAGTTATTTTGTTGTGTGGAAGATATTTGTGAGTGATACTGTCTGTTATTACCAACTGCATTTTTCTGAAATAGATTTGCCTTCTCCAGGTGAGAATGAAGTGATGAAGTCAGCTCAGTCCTGTATAGCTCCAAATCTTGCACAACCTGACCCAAGCTGAGGCAAAACTGTCCCTAGACTTGAAAATGCTAATATACTAGAGTTTGCAACAACACTATGCTGAAGCAGGAGCTGCAGATTGTGTTGAAGAGCGGAAGAAATGAGTTGGAAAGGGAATTTTATAAGTTTCCCAGAACACCCTAGGTAGTCCTTATATTTTGTTGTTGTTGCTTTTTTAACCCTCGTTGTCATAGGACATATCTTAAATACACCACCACTCAAATGACTTCTCTGATTTTGAATCCCAAGTGAATGGAAACGCATGGCTCCCTGCATGAAAACAAATTGCAATGAAAGTGGAAACTAAAGATTAGCACTAATGCACATGCTTTAGGCTTCAACCCCAAATTCAGGTTATAAAAGATCTGTTCTATTTCTCCAAAACTTAATGGATGAAACCTCAATCAAAAGATATCCAAGGAAGCAGGATAGGATCAAGAACAGGGCTAATTTTGCAGAATTAAGGAGCAACATGAAGATTTTTAACGAGGAAGCAGACACCTTTGCAATAACTGCACTATGATATGTTGCCTAGCAACAAGATATAAAAATGATGTATAACGCCAGTAACTTCTTTCACATATGAAAACAGCACCCTACCAAGACAGCTTCATAATGTACTCTTACAAACTAAAAATCCATAGAGACCATTAAAACCTCCATCTTCTGTAATATACTCTGTTAAACAATCATGTGTTTTTGTTAATGCAGTAAAACACTGAATTTATTTAATGATTACCCAATGATACATCAGCAGCAGCAAGCAGGAACATTTCTATTTTAAGCCTGCAGGATCCATCCCAAGATATCACACTTTGACGGAGAACAAATGCAATGAGCCATACCCGTGCAATGCTTGGGAGAGAGATGCATTTATGGGGGGCAATTAAAATCACCTTCTGTCTGATAAAAAAACAGCATTATTGAAATGCATGGGAATGCACTTATTGCTTTTTTTTCTTCTGTGCCTTGTAGCTTTCCATGATTTTGCTCATAGAGTACCTCCTGCTTCCTGGCTCCGGAATGGGAGAGGAGAGGAGGGTGACAGGGTGTGCCAAAGAGTGGGTCGTGATGCATAATGTCTGCTAAAAGTAGTACTGTGAAGATGTCTGCACAGGACAGGGTGAAAGAGGGGCCTGTCAGAGGGTGAGGTGCTGGGTGCTGGTGGGGCAATCTGCAGCCTGGGTGCAGGGGGAGCAGCTGGCTCTGGCAGCCCCAGACCCAAGCAGAAGCAGAGGCAGCCCTTGCCAGCCCAATTACAAAAGATGATCTACAGCCAAAATGCAAGCCCTGCAGCCAGAGGGCCATGCCAGGCTCCTCATCTCTAGGAGGGCTTGTGGGGGAACAGAGAGTAGGGAAGTGCCCCACGCCTTGTGGGGACTTAATTTCCGTCTGTAGCATCACACAAGTGATGAGAACAGCCTTAGCAAAACACGGCAAGTAAAACCAGAGCACAATAACCTGAAGTTCAGGACTGGTAATGTATTACAAGACTCATCAAGGACTCATCTCAGACATGTCTGGTAGCAGCCAGTGTCAGGCTTATGGGGTTGTTTGGCTCAGTTCTCATTATACAGAGAGGAAAAACAAGACTTTTCTTATCTGCTGTGAGAGGGACTTAGCTCATTACATTGCATTGTTCCTGCATACTCATGGGGACAGGCTACCTGTGAAACTGCCCTGCAACTCAGTGGCAGCAGAGCTCCTGTGGGAGAAGGTCCATAGGTCCACCCCATCCTGTAGTCCCTTGTTGTCCCTTCCCGGTCCCTGTCACATATCCCTGCCTCTTTTTTTTTCAAAGTTATGGACTGAATATTTCCAAACACTGGACTATTTCCAAATTTGCAGATTAATTGAGATACATGTTATATATGTCTGGAAAGGAAGCAGATGAACACGGCACTTAATCCTTTGCTGGTCTAATGCCTTGAATTTTAATCTTTGCTCTGCCACTTGCTTTTTTACCTTGAACAAACCACAACAGCTCGCTGTACCTCAGCCCACCCATCTGTTCAAACATATCTGGTGATGTGACCCTCTCCAGCTGACCCATATTTTATGGGGTTGCTGCAAGTCTGCATTAGCATGTGACTACATACCAGGGCACTTTCAGACAAAAGCATTAACCACGTTATTGCACAAGGTAAGCACAATGCATTCTTGCACTGAACTTCTGAAAGTATTAAATATTCATAATGGATTGTATATTCGATGAACTCAGCAATGTCAACAAGAAGCAAAATCCAGATCATTGGGATTTCAGTGCTGGGAGTGTGGTGAATTATAGGATTCCAGGATTTGTTAGGTGCAGACTAAGGGACCAAGCAATTGAGAGCCCTGGTCCTGTGTAAGCAGGGAGAGGGTAGCATAGGCAGAGGGGAGCACTAGCAGGCACAATCCTGGATAATTTCTGCTGCAAGCCTTTGAAGGTGAAGTGTGGAGAAAAATTAAAAAGTCCCATTCTTCATGTAGTACTGAGGACCTGCAAAAGTCCGGTGTCAGAGGACAAATAAGATCAAAGATAAGCTTGTGTGGTTTCGTTTAATCTAAGCGAAGGCCAAGTTTTGAGCTCCAACAGAGAATTTCAATGTAAAAGGTCTTATTCTAAGCAGTTTTGTGGACTAAAGGTAACAGGAAAGATGGAGACATTGGCAAGATATAGAAAAATATATAAATATGTAAATGCATAAAGGGAAGTCAAGTGTGACTCCCTTTCCTAATTGCCTAACATGATTCCCACTAGGTGCATAAATTACAGCTCCTATTAACAGCACTATGAATAATAATCAGTTTACTTTCTGGCTTGTATCTAAATATACTTTCTATATGATTTCATCTTTTATTCAGCTGTTTAAAAGCAGAACATCTAATTACAGTTCATATTAGTCTACATTAATTTTTTTTTTCCACAGAGCATGTGTGATGACTGATTTTCTAAAAACAGACAGAATTTTTTAGCATATGGAAAAATCATGTTATTATTAATACATTCCCACATGACTCTACATTTCAATTCCCTTAATTATTTAGTCATTGCTGATTATGTCTTTTCACAATTCATTATCCCATTTCCTGCAACGTGGGCATTTTATTCATTAAGTGTCAAAACGAAGGGCCTGACCTCCAGGAAGATAATCAGGAAATAAGTAGCAGACATAAAAGGTCTGGGTTTCCCTTAAGTGCTCACTTATTTCGGTAACCGTGCCATGTTTTCAGTAAGCGGTGACAGAAGCGAAGCGTTGTTGGTAATTGCAGAAGGGCGCGGGGCTGCCAGACTGCGGGAGCAGTTTTCCCCATGCTGGTGGCAGCTGATGGGTTCTGCTGGCGGGGACCAGCGTCGAGCTCTGACGCCAATGCGGTGTGGCTCTCCGGGCAGCAGCACAGCAGCACTGCCTTGCAAACACCTGCTGGAGGGGAGAGCGGAGGGCAGAGGGGCGGCTTGGCGCTCCGCTACTCGCATCAACCGCAACGCTGGGACTTGGCAAGCTCCCGCCAGCCTCAAGGGGCTCCTGCTTCTCAGGAGACCTTCAGACCATGCTGAGTTTTGGGAGGAAACATTGCCCACTCCTTCCTGTTGAATCTGGACCTCTGGGCAAAGGTACAAAAGCCCGAGCCAGCCCAACAGGCTGTGACTAAGGGTCACGTTTCCAGCCTATGGGTTAGACCATCGGTGTTTCAGGCCAGGCCTTGTGCTTCAGGCTTTCACTGGATTGAAAACAGGTCCACACTGCAACCAGATGCAGTAGCATGTCTCTGGCCTCCTGCACGAGCCTAACCTCAGCCACTGATATATGTATCAGTGTCTTAGAAACAGAATGCTGGTGGAAAAGCACCTGTCTGTGTAAGTACTGTGCCTCAGCCTCCTGACCCCTTGCTCAGCCAACACATCCAAAGATGAAGGAGCTCAGCAGACAGTTATATGTCCCTTCTAGATTTTTGAAACCAACAATGTAACATATGAGGAACACGGATGTGACATCAGCACTCACTTTTTCCCTCTGTTATAGATTTTCGTCAACGTCAATCATATCAAAAATAGCATCATAACACAGACAAATAACAATTATTCAGTACACACACACATAGTATCAATTACAATAAAAATATGAGAATGATTTAATTAGCTGCTGATAATTCCTGGTAATTTTGCAAAGTTGTGACTAAATATTTGTGGTATTTATAATATATAATGCATACATATGGGTATCCCCATATGCGTGCATGCANTAGTATCAATTACAATAAAAATATGAGAATGATTTAATTAGCTGCTGATAATTCCTGGTAATTTTGCAAAGTTGTGACTAAATATTTGTGGTATTTATAATATATAATGCATACATATGGGTATCCCCATATGCGTGCATGCATATGTATAAAAGGCATATACCATGTTTTATTGATGGGGTTTCTACGAGCAAAAATTAATTTGAAAAGCTTAATTTGAAAAGCTTTAATCAACATCACATTAATAGACAGCAGTTTCTTAAATAGCCTCATAGCTAGACAAATACTTTGCCTAATGCCATTTCATTTTCTGCCAGCTGCATGTGATTTGCTTTTGATCTGGCATACGCTTCGTTATACATTATTAACGAGCCAAACAGCAAGCCCCTGGAGTTAGCATCCTGCCCCTGCTTATTTTTTAACAAATTTCCTCTTTTATTTCATCCCACAGTGATTAATAGTTTCAGCTAATGGCGGCTCTGTTTATGATCTGAGTCAGTGACTTCAGACCATCTTAATCTCCTGTTAGGCAGGTTTTAATTTGCTTACAAGTTTTTATTTATAGCACAGCATGCTCTCCATTCCATACAACAACAAAACCAAAACCTGCAAATAGCACTCCATTTCTTCTTTTAATGTTTCTGATGAACTTGCATGGGAAAGAAAAGTCCAAGCAAGACATGAAACAGAAAATAAAAAGGCAACATGAAAAGTATTTTTCAAAACTGTCTTGTTTTTTATCCTGTCATCTGGAGGGAACCTGTTGCTTCCAGTGTCTCTCTGCAGCCAGATCATTTCTGGTCTGGGTTATTTTGTACCCCATGGCTGTCTGCAACAGTGCTTTTAGATGACTTGCTTATTAAAGCAGAGTCCTGTGGGGTTTCCAAAGTCTTTACTTGCAGAATTCTTATTTGTGGCATGGTTGGCAGAGAGGCAGCTTTGATTCTTCTGTTAATATTACAAATATTTCCAGCTAACTTTAGGATCTATGCTGAAATGGATGACTTCTTTTCTATGTTGTTATAGCAGTTCAAAAGACTCTTTTATTAAGCCAAGGGCCGGATCATTATTGGTTTTTATTGTGCTGTAGTTTTGTCTCATATCAGAAAGAAATGACTTGAGGTGAGAGATAAAACACCAAATGGATTTAGTTATCAAAAACTTTATGGTATCTTAGCTTCTACTTCCTTAGGAGTAGTCTGAATAGATCTTTTTGGGAGGATTTGTATGTTTTTCTAAGAAAAAATTGTAAACCCATTACAATGCTCTCCATCACATGGGCAGCGCCAACAACTTCAGTCTGCTTAAACAGATACTGAGTGAGGCAGAGACAAGGTGCCTACAGAGCCCAGACAGAATGACACAGGACTGAGATCACAGGGTTAAGACCTACCATGCCACTTTCCCAGAGCACTCCCATTCCATAGAATCACCCTACAGAATTCTGCATTTCTAACACCTACAGATTTTCTCTTTTGATTCCCTTTTGCACTATAATGAAATAAACACCGGACTTTTCTACATGGGAGAAATAATGGGCAATATTTAAACTTTTGTATAGGGGAGAGCAAATCAGTGTAGGTCATAGGAATAGTAGGAGATTTGTGGTTGATTACACAGGGAGGGAGACAATTCTGCACTGCTCTGGGGAGGGAGGAGACTGAGCTCCCTCTGGTCCTCTGGATGCAGAAGAAATGGGTGCCAGGATCCACTTGCTTCCTCCCACTTTTCACTTCTCCAGTACTGTGTTTGCTTTTGTCTTTCTTGCATATATTTTTAGGCCAGTAATTTTTCACCCTCAGTCATTGGGTGAAATTCCTAAAGTCAAAACTGAACATCCCATTATGGCCCCTGAGCTTGTCTCTCTCACTTTGACAGACTGTTTTTCATGTTCTTGATTTGTTCCCAAAGGCAGATCATCACCATGGGCTGACTCTATGTTTATGTCCTCCAACTACCTTTTAAACATTGTCATCCAAATGCTCGGTGGGTCAACCACAACCTTGTCTTACTATTACTAGTTTCTGGCTCTTTTCCTTGTTGAAAATTTTCCTATTCACCGCATCTCAACAACAAACTTTAATCCATTTTAGCTTTAGAAAAAAAAAAAAATTTTAGCAAAGAGACTGAGATCCCTGTGTAGTCAGTCAGTGAGGAGAAAGGCATCCTCAGAGGATAATTTGTCCCATCCTCTCTCTTGTGACTGTAGGGAGAATAAATTCCTAACTTAGATTAGATGCTTATCTTCAGGTAACAAGGTGAGATAAATTCCATCTCAACTCATCATGTAATATTCACATAGTAAAAGAAAATCTTATTTTATATGCTTTCAATTACTTTAGACTTTGGTAAACCTGTGTAATTCTACACGTCATGCTCAGAACAATGAACATGTTATTAACCTCACTTTTACAAATTTAATAGTAAACTATCAACTTGTGCAGAACCAGAGAGATGTGTAATAAATGTTACAAGAACAGCTTTAGGCATTGCATATTAATAGCTGTGGTAGGATTGACTTGCAGAGCCTTAGTTTTATGATCAGCAACAAGATAATTAGTAAAATTATCCTGCAAATTCATTATCCTCATTCCTTCCACTTGTGCATTTTATTCATTACATATCAAAATGAGGAGCCTTGCCTCCACACAGATAATCAGAATGTGTCAGACACAAAAGGTCTGAACTTTCTTTCAATATGCTTTGGTAAATGTGACCTTAAGTAGTCTCCATGATACCAAGGAATTTACAGTCATTATTCCAAAAAGAAGAAACCCTGTAATTTTACAGAGAAATGCAGTTGTGCATTTTGTAGGCTTTCTTACACCTTAATTCTATTTTGAGATAAATGACATAAACATTGGAGAGTACAGGAACAGAATAATTTCCTTCTGGCTTAGTCTGAATTCACCTGCAGAGCTGTAATTTGCTTTCCATGCTCCTTGTCCTCCCACTGCTTAGATCCATAACCCAGCTAAGCTACACTGGGACTCCCTTCAACTTATACATCCAGGGGATTCGAGGCTGAAACTAGGGTGGAGGAAAGTTTTGTGGACTGATTTATGCAGGTCTGTTGCCCTGCTGTACAGGCAGGACCTAGCTCGACATGTGAGATCAGAAGGACCTCTTGGCCACCACCAGGTTAGATGGAGTCAGATGAACCAACAATGCTCTCCTATAACAAGCATCTCGTTTTGCAGATCTTTGTAACATTTCACATCTTAGATTTGAGGTTCTTGCTCAAATCCCTCCTGCTCAGAACTACCACAAGGTGTTCAGCTGTCAGTGCCGAGTCTGTTTTGCACGGGGTGCAATCCCATCTGGATATAAAAACAGCAACAGAGCAGTGGAGAGAGGAGTGGAGGTGAGCTGGACATGAATGGCTCAGGGGGATGGGTGTATGATCAGCTGTATTTTCCCTTTTACCTCTGTTGGCGTCAACACTTGATTTTTCTTATCTTCATCTCAAAAATTGCTCCATTTTCATTTAGTTTAACACACTTTGGGTTGCAGGATTCTTAAAGTGCTTTTATTTTGGGATATGAGCTTCATAAAAATACATTTGCCAAGCCAATAATGCTTTAAAATCCTTGGTTTGTATTTCAAAGACGTGTAAGTTAGTAGTTGCAAGATTTGATTTTGAAACATGGCCTTAAAAGTTTAGTAGGAGTGGCATCTTTTGTGGAAAAATTGAGGACACACCGAATAGAACATATAATTATGGTTTCACCACAAGTACTTCTTGCTGACCCTAAATCCTGAATGTTTCCTATGGTGTACTCTGCGTACTAATTCAATGGCTCTTGTCCAAAATACAGACACTTGAACAGCAGAACAAGATGCAATCACGGATCAACCCATTTCTGCATGTGTTGAGCTTACTAGTACTCACACTATTTAGCTGGCATGGCTTTTGAATTATCTTTTGCCAAGTGAAGGATGTGAGAAAACACCAGAACCAAACACCCCAGGTCTGTGTCTAAGCTGAGAAATCCGTTCACTTGTTCATCCAAGCTGCATGGTTTCTGCTGGCAAAGATGGACAGAGACAGGGGTAAAACACCAGACTCCTGTTGGTTTGTTTTATATCTGAACTCACTGAAATTACCAAAGCAAAA
>VYZR01024887.1:0-13472 GCA_013400675.1 Oxylabes madagascariensis
CACTGTAACCTAGGACAGTGTCTAATTAAGGCCTCTTTGAGGAATAGAAGGAGAGGATGGAAACATAAGGAATTGTTGCAGAACCAAGTCCTCTGCTGTTCAAAGGGGCAGAATTAAATAAGTTGGCCAGTGCCTTTTCTTATGTTTTCACAGACTGTGTTTTTTCCCATTGTTCTCCTACTTCTGTCAGATGCTTGAAGGATGGTGTTCACTTAATGGCCAGCCAGATTACACTTTGTTTTCCTTTGTTTGTTCAATGCGTGGTTCTGGGCCTTATTGACAAAACACTGTGTAAGTTCTGCTCTGGAGATAGGATTATTGATTTCCTCATAGTCCTTTTTTATTTTTTTTATGATGGTAGTATCTGAGTGCTCATCACTATAGAACCCAAGTGCTTCACAAACATTAATTTATCTTTACAATGCTCCTGGGAGGAAAGGGCTTTTCTTGGCCCTCACCTTGTACAGAGGAGATGGAAGTGGGCACAGATTGAAATCAGAAGCATTCAGTAATTTAGAAATCCTAATTAGAAGTACATGGGATTAGTAATTTTCAGAGTCTGTAGAGTGTAGCACTTGCTATATTCTAAGTGCCTTAGATGCAGAAGTGAGCTGTTGGTCATCTTCCAAGCTGTACTTGAGATTTCTGGTCTGCAGTGCATAATGAAAATAACAGAATTAGTGACTACATGCTCAAAATGACTGATCTTGGAATCATTAAATTTGAAAAAGACCTCCAAGTTCATCAAGTCCAACCTTTGATCAAACCGCCGTTGTGTCAATTAAACAACAGCACTCAGTGCCAAGTCCAGTTATTTCTTGGGCATTTCCAGGGATGGTTATTCTACCACTTCCCTGGGCAGCCTGTTCCAATGCTTAACCACCCTTGATGCTTCACATCGCACTGGGATCATGTGGTGCCATGGCAGCTGCTCCCTCGGATTACAGTGGTGAGACCCCTGGCTGTGTAGCTCTTGTTGAATTTCAGCAGGGCTGGGAGCTGCAGCCTCCTCAGGGACAGCTGATCACTGGGATTTTGCCTTGGCACTTGGCGGGAGCCTCCATCAATTGTTTTGGAGCCAAACACCTCTGTTAAAACTCTTATTAGTTTTGCAAGCAGGGATAGACGGGTTTTGCTTTTTCAATACAGGGAATATTTGGGAAATTTCCCATATGGGAAATATGGTTCCACTGAAGGAATCCCATTTTTTGTCTACGTACCTGTTGGGGGTTAGATTTGTTTCTTTTTTTACTAATAGAATTTTTTCCCATAAGTTGCTAGGAAACAAACTACTGGTTATAGGTACTTAAGCAGAACAAACGCCAAAGGAGAGGATTTGTAACACCTGGCTACGCTTCTTTTTTTCTCTGGGAGTTTCTCTGGAGGGGGAAGATACCGTAAGTTTTGGGGGGCAGAAAAAGGACAGGGCTGGGGGCAGCTTCTCGCTTTTGCTCTGTTTTCGGAGAGGACAGCCAGGCTGCTGCTTGCTGCAGGAGGAGTTTACTGTCATCACCAAGTCCTGTCCTGGGAAATCTACCATCATCTGCTCGTGTGTCCAGGAATTCTGAGCTCACCTCCTCCTGCCCTACTGGAGCTGGGCCAGCTCTGTCCAGCCGCTGCCGCTTCTTCAGCACTGCACTTTTCGCTACTCTGTAGCCCGCACCCCCTACCTGCCAAGACCTGCATCTTCAGCCACAGCTCCAGAGTGCCTGACATATCCCTTCCATCCCTTCCTGTCTTGGACAGAGCCGCCATTACCGCGTGTGCCCCGAGTCCGCGCCACAGCGCCCCCTGCAGCTCCGTGGAGATCATCGCATCTGCCCTGCCCACCGGGAGCCACCAGCGCCCCTGCTGGCTGTGACCAGAACTGCACCAAAGGGGAAAGTGCCTGTGGTCAGGGAAGCTGCTACTGGATTCCTGGTTCTGTTTATTATTAATGCTGTAGTTGTTGTTGTTTGTTTGCCTTGTTAGACATACTAGTAAAGAACTGTAATTCCTATCCCCATACCTTTGCCTGAGAGCCCCTTAATTTCAAAATTATAATAATTTGGGGGGAGGGGGTTTACATTCTTCATTCCAAGGGACGCTCTGGCTTTTCCCTGGCAGACACCTGTCTTTTCCAAACCAAGACAGTACCTGTTTGAACTTCTGTCTGCTTTGTCTTGGATATTTCAGGTAAATATTAGTTATTTGCTCTTTTGTGCCTTTGCATTTTGATCATTTTAGAGAGCTTCTCATCACAACTGTCTTTCAACAGAAAGTAGTCTTCTCAGCTTCATGGAACCTTTGCCATGAAAAGAGTCTCATTTTCACAGCAAAAGATTATGTGGGGCAACAAGCACAACACCACAGGGCCTGCAATGATTGCTGTAAGCTCTGAGTATCCAGGCTCTGTAGTAAGTTCTGGCTCATAACAGACCAGGTCATCTGCAGGGTATGACAGCAGCCGGACACCTGTTCTTGATGATGTCTGGCTGCCAGGATTTGCTACTCCTGGCTGCCAATAATAGCTGCCTTGCTTTACAAAAATGGTATGAACAAGGACCGAATACAGGGAGAAATCCGAGTGCTGGACCAGTGGATAGGAGCCCTATGGAGCCAGTTTTCAGAATTAATTTTTTTTTTCCCCTGTAATCAGTATTTTGATTTAATGCCAAAAGTAAAGGTTTTTCTTTATTTTTCTGACCTGCTGCCCTCTGCAGTACATAATTGCATGGCTAGCAGGGCTAGCAGCTTTGCTTTTTTGACTTCCAGCTGTAACTGTTTGATCTCAGCCGTACTTGTTGATCGTCTAAATGATGGTTTTGTATGTCATAGTAAAATTTTGGTTTATTTTGCCTCTCACCCAGCTGTGTTTGCAAGCCTGGGGGTTGCTTGGATAACTGATGTCTTGTGGGGGATAAAAGTACTTGTTTGTCTACTTGTTGGCATCTGTGATAGGATATCTAATCTTTCCATTGGTTGTTTCTAGGATCCAACAGAGATAGATATAGCTCTTTATTATCAGTTTTAGCTTCTTTTAGTTTTATGTATTTGCTGTCCAGTGGGATGTCTGGTTCTCTGTGTGCATCTTGATGAGCAGGTAAACAGGTGAAATGAATGTGGTTTAGCATAATTAGAAAACTTCACAGCTAAGAATTGGTCTCCTGCGTTTCTGTTTGCTGTAAATGATCTAGTATGCTGTTTGAGCTTTTCTTCCCATTGTAAAATTAAGTTACTTTGTTACCTGCATTTTGTTTCTGAGGCAGGAGTGACCACTATGCATTTGAGCAAGTGTCTCTTTTTCAGTGTTGCTCAAGTAATCTGTCTTGCTTCATGTGAGAACATTTCTCTCACTGATCTCTTTCTGTCAGTGGCCAATGCCATCCCAACTTGCCTCTGCTGCAAGCCATCTTTGGGAAACTGCTAATTGCTGCTTATGCAAAATAAAGCATCTCTGTCATTTGGCTTGAAATGCTGCACATCTGGATGTGGAGAGACAGCTGCTTTCCTAAGGCTGTGACTGCCATCCTTTGGATGTAGGCACAAACTTTGATCACCTGCATTCTGAACTGGCATTACCTGTGGCACTGAAATAAAGCAATAAAGCATGTTGAGTGTTTCCCTGTGCTCAATGCTGTGCTGGTGTGGTCACAGCTTCCCACTGTTTCTGAGCACAAGTGTGGGGTGTGCGTTGCTTGCCATACATTATGTGTGCATAGCTTCTGTATGAAACATCTTAGAACTGAGCAATAACAAGGCCAGGGCAGGTTTTGCTTCTCCCCAAGACCTGCTTTTGTGAGTGCTGTCATCTCTGAGTAGTGTAATGCATACACACAAGTAATAAACACTAAAAAACCACCTTTAGCTTTGGAGAATGAATGTGCAGTTCTTGTTCTTTTGTTATAATGGTCCCAGTTTTCAAGACTCTTTGCTGAAATTGCTTGGGGGAGACACTGTCTTTGAGGCAGCAGATTTTCTAATGAAAGCTGAGAGCCAGTTGTAGTGCTTGCATGAGAATTGCAAGTCCTAGTGTTGGTGGGAAAGTGCTCTTGTTCTGCTTGTAGGAGCAGCTGGTCTGCTGTTACCTCCATACTTACTGATGTCACTCTCAAGCAATTGCTGATGTGGGTGTGCTCAGCTTTTTCATAAAATCACATAATGGCTTGGCTTGGAAGGGACCTTAAAGAACATTTAGTTCCAACCCTCCTGTCACGTGCATGGACACCTTCCACTAGACTAGGTTGCTCCAAGCCACATCTAGCCTGGCTTTGAACACTTCCAGGGATCAGAAATCAACCAGTTCTTTGGACAATCTTTGCCAAAGATTGCCAGTGTCTTTTCACTACTCTCATAGTACAGACTTTCTTCTATCACCTAATCAAAATCTACCTTCTTTCAGTTTGCAGCCCTTCACCCTTGTTCAGTTGCTACATGCCCTTGTAAAAAGTCCATCTCCAGCTCTCTTCTAAGCCCCCTCTCTGGTACTGCAAGGCTGCAATGAGATCTTCCCAGAGCCTTCTTCACACTGAACAACCCCAGCTCTCTCAGCCTTTCCTAGCAGGAGAGGTGCTCCAGCCCTCTGATCATCTTTGTGTCTCTCCTCTGGACTTGTGCCAACAGATCCATGTTTCAGTGTTGGGGGGCCCAGAGTTGGATGCAGAACTCCAGGGATTTTCTCATGAGAGCAGGGCAGAGGAGGAAAATCACCTGCTTTGATGTGGAGTTTTCTCTGTTTGTATTGTACCTGGAAATAAAGGGCAATTTTTTGCTACCCCCCATGCATCATTGCATAGTTGTTTTTAGAAAAGCAAAGTGGATCTGTTAGGTGAAACAAACTCCATCATCTTTTCAGCTTTGGCATTGTATATTGTAGTCTAGGTGCTGCTCCAAAGCATGCTCTTAAGAGGAGCTCACAGCCATCTGTTTGATAGTTAGGAGATTGTAATTTTAGGTCAGGGAGTTTATAATTCTGCATTAAAAGGTAAGCATAAGATAAACTAAGCTAAAGGGCATACAACCTTTCAAAAGGTTTTCAGCCAGTTAAATCTTTCTCTCTCTCTCTCTCTCTCTTTCTCTCTCTCTCTCTCTCTTCCCTCCCTTCCTCCCTCCTCCACATCCCAGCTCCTAGAGGCTCAGGCNTCTGTTTGATAGTTAGGAGATTGTAATTTTAGGTCAGGGAGTTTATAATTCTGCATTAAAAGGTAAGCATAAGATAAACTAAGCTAAAGGGCATACAACCTTTCAAAAGGTTTTCAGCCAGTTAAATCTTTCTCTCTCTCTCTCTCTCTCTTTCTCTCTCCCCCTGTATAATACTATGTTTGAAAGCAAGGTTACAAAACACCTGGATGTGTTTTCTGTTAGCTCCATGTCAAGACTGCAATCCAAATGCAACTGGCTGCTGCTCTGGAGGAAACAAAATGCCTTCTGAACCTTTGGAGTTTTTTGGGAGCAGGGAGGGAAAGGGTTAGATAGTGCTGACATTACAGCTGACATTTAAATTAAAGTTTACAGCTAGCCTGTTGACCAGTGTGTTTAACTGTTCTACATCCCTCAAACCAGTGGCTGGAGGCAAGCCATGTTTCAGCACTTTTCTGGAATGGTTTTATTGTTTAATAGTAGACTTACATTTTTTTCATTCAGTTTTTATCACACTCACAAATCTTTGTGGATTAGATTCTGATATGGCTGTTTCTCACATAGCCTTTATTTTGTTTTAAGCTATCTTTGTTCACTGCAAGTCAAATTTTCTATAAAAGGAGGATGATCCAGAGCTTGGCTGTTGCATGGCTCCTAGTTGGGCATAGGTAAAGAATTCTCCTCTGTTTTCTGCCTGTATTTCATTAAGAGCTTGTGTGTGTGTGTTTGTCCTTAGCTGGACTTTTGAAATGAAGATGAATTGTGATTTATGTGCAGACATGAACTGTTTGCCCTGCAGAAAATAGCACGAAAGAATGTCCATATTGTTTTCTGAACCAAAGTGCTGCTGGATGGTCCAGCAGATGTGAAATGTATGCTTAAAGCTTTGTATATATATGTACGTCCATTCATATTAGTTTTTCTGTGCATACATAACCATGAAATAAGGTTGCTTTCATGTATATATGCAAACCCTGCACACAAGTTTATCATGCAGAAGATGCATCTCTTCACTTGGTTTCTTGCATGGATGAGTGCAGCTGTGATCAGCCCGTATCTTACGGATTTTGTGTGTGGGTTACTTGAGTTGAACACACAGCAAGACTTAAAAGCCCATGTGTGATTATTGCAGCACCAGAGAGCACCTATGCCAGCATGCTGAGGTTCTCAGCATTTAATGAGACATGTGAGTGGCCATCCAGTTTTTCCTCATAATCCTCTCCTCTTCAACAAGTAAAGGTTCCGCACCTCTTGGGACCAGAAAATTTTTGCCACCCGGTAGTTTGAAGATACACAAATAAGTGAAGCATGATAAGCAAAAGCCACTGAGATTTGTTACTGTGGCAGAATACTTTAACATCTGTGACCTTTATCTCAAAAGTTGGGGTTGAGTGACCTTGGAGAACAGTAGAAATCTTGTCTTGGGAAACCTGTGATATGGTTTAGAGTTGAGCTGTTGTGTGGCTTGCTGAAAGCTGTGTCATCTCATGAATCTCAGCTCTGGAGAGCAAATGCTTTTTTTCAATTATAAGAGTGCTTTTAATGCATTGACTAGTTAATGCATGTGTATTTGTAGCAAAGCTTGTCTGTAGGGTGCTCTTCACCACATGTTATGTCATGTTAATGGCAGAATCCAGGAGAAGTGGAATAAAACAGGGAGAATTAAGCCCTGTTCTCTAATTGTTCATTTAATGGATTACCCTAATTAGAAATGCATTATTTAATAATTAAAATGCATTAATTTGTAATTCTGTAATGATCCAAGTAGTTAGTCTTTGCGGGACCTGAAGAGGAGATTTAAAGCCAGTTAGAGAGCTCTCATATGACATCCAAACAACAAGCACAGTCATTAATTTACGCTTAATCCTTGTTTTTGCCTAAATGCTTATATGTACCTATGATATATGATATATATAATATATATTCTCCTGTGTCTTTTAGGAACTTGGCTTTTCTCTTCAGCAGTGGGTTTTCTCAGGCAGTGTTCACAATTTCAGTAACAGCCATAAAGTGGCTTTACGGGAAGCTTTACTTTTTCTACAACTCTTCAGACTTTCTCTACTACTACAGTTTTTGCTTGCTAGGAGAAATAAAATTTTTAGCTCTGTCTCCTTAAGGAAAGTGCCTAGGTGTCTGTACCATCCATCTCTTGAATCCCTTGGTCCTACTTGAGTCCCTCTTGGCAGAGAAGCAGAGGTATCAAAGCAAAGCTACTGCAAGGAGGTCGCATGGATTAAAAGACCACACAAAGGTCTTTGCAGCAGAAATCCTGCCGTGTGCACTCAGTTTATCAGACAGCAGGGACCTGGCTGAACATGGCTGTTCAGTCTTGGAACAGATGCATGCAAGGGAGCCCCTGCTCCCTACAGAGCTCCTTTGCCTTGGGAGTCTGCTACTCATCTGCTTTAATGTCAGCAGAGGGGAAATGCTCATCCCTCAGCTATCCATGCAGCTTGGAAGATGAATATTTGTCCACAACAGAGGTGAGATTTTCTTCAAATTTATTTTTAAAAACTACTTTTCCTGGAGGCTCTGCCTCTGAAATGCATCTGACAGCTGACCTCCAGCCTGAAGACTGCTTCCACCTCTTCTTCGTCCTACTTGAAATTTGTTTTCCAACCCCATCTGAGTGACTCAGTGGTGATTACCCTTCATCTTAATGCAGTTCCTGAAGGGAGAGCAACTCCACAGAGGATCCCTCTGCAGGGCCATGCAGACAGCCATGCTGTACCAGAAGCGACCTGCAGCCCACATCCCTGTGTCTGGCACTGCAGTGATGCAGGTGTCCAGACACAACACATTAATCTGGGTGAACTGTATGGAAAGTTGTCACCAAGTGCTACTGCTATTTTTTTTTCCCTCTGTGACCAGGGTGGAAATAGTTATTTGCACTTGTACTTTGAGTCCTGAATAAGTAGCATACCTTGCCTTATGATTTCTGAGCATTTTCCTTAGATACGCTATTTACTTTCGATGATCAGTGCTGTTCAGAGCACCAGTGTCTGGCATAACAAGATAGAGTTCTGGCTGTATTCAGCTGTAGCTGCAATCACAGAATCATAGAATATCCTGAGCTGGAAGGGACCCACAAGGACTATGGAAGTCCAACTCCTGAAGCAGTTTGTACTGTGGTCAACACAGTTACCAAAAGACTGTCCCAGTGCTGCCCAAACATGCAGAAAGTATTGTCTATAGCTGTAATGTAACTTTGAGAAAGCATTTCTTGTGTGTAAGCACTAATGATGTAATTGACTAAATGCTAAGTGTTTTCTGGTTTTATTTTCCTGTTAGTGTAAAGCTAGTTACAGCTGCAGCAGAGAATCTTTTTTTTGGTTGTGAGGAGGTATGGAGTTGGCCTTTTGTACTTCTAGTTTGATGATCTGTGATTGCTTTAGTTTTCTGTATCCTTCGGCTCTGCGGATTTCTTTGTCTCTTTTCCGAACGATGTTACCTGGAATAGCTGCTTCTGCAGTCTCGAGCCTAAATTTGCATTTAATTGTAAAATGAATTTGCATTTCACAGATTTTTTTCAAAATCTCTGTGGCTTGGGTTAAGGTTAAATCAGTTTTGCACGAGTCTTGCTCAGTCCTTTTGTATTCTGTGTATGAGCCTGATCTCTTCACTAAAGGACCATATTTCTTCAGACTGACATATTTGAGCTTTAAGTCTGTCATATGCATCTACTAATTCATCTTTCCATTGATAAAGAATAAAGGAGGAAGGTCTCACACCAGTACCTTTCGGCACAAAGGAGGCTCCTTGCCTTGACACCTGTCTGTGCCCTGTGCCTTGTTTTGTCATCCTCCCCTTCATCTGAAAGCCATGTATGCCTGCTTTGCTGAGAGCCTGTTGCAAGGAGGGATTGCACTGCCTGCTCTTAAAGGTTGCAGAGGAACATGCAACCCCTCCACCCCAATTTCATATTGCTACTGAGATTTGCTTGGTGGTTTGCGGTGGAGAGAAGGCATCATCTCTCTTTTTTTCCTTTGTGTAGCATCTGGGATATAGGTCCTGACTAGACCAGGGCATGTAAGCACTGCAGTTGTGCAAACAATTGGTAGTGCTAGCTGCAAGGTCTCAGGCAGCAGAGAAACACTTTGGAGCTGGATGGCTGGGCAAAGAAAGGCTTTATTTTGCAACAAGAAGTGTGTAGAAACTGCTAGTGTGTCTTGGGTACCATTAGCACAGCTTTTTTGTGGTGGTGTCAGCTTCTCTTTTATCTTGTGTGGGCTCTTGGCACTTCTGACCTGTGTCTTGGGAGGAGCAAATTTATTTTAGCCTGCTCATAGTCATTGCTGTGTGTTGTCCCCAAAACTGGTCCTCTCCTCTCCTCTCCTCTCCTCTCCTCTCCTCTCCTCTCTCCAAATGAGGTTTGCACCTCTTGCAGGGGGCAGCCGAGGGCTGTAGGGGGGATGCTGGTCTCTTGATGTGAGGTGGTCTCTGTATGGGATGGGCTCCTCTAGCCCCATGTTCTCTGGCCTGTCACTGCCTGCAGGTCTCTCCCTGCTGCCACCTCCCACCTCAGTGGCCGAGGATATGCACCAGACCTGGCACACCTTGCAGTTGCACCAAGAGTGACTACCTGGTCTCGTCAGGTGGACTCCAGTGGTATTGGAGGGACATGCCCAGAGCAGCAGAAAAGGTTTCCAGTATCTAGGTGAGATCCTTTGTTTTGTTGCAGAAAAATTCAATACGTCCTTTCCAAACCCTTCTCCTCTTCTTGATTGCCCTTTTTTTTACTTTACAGTTGTTTACATTTTTCCCCTTCCAGTCTGTGTCCTCTTTTAAAAGGAGCTAAAAAAATGACCTCATAAAACCTTTGCTCATGATTGACAGAGCTACCTTGACACTGAGGCACAGAGGCCTGACTGAAGTTGGGGAAAAAACAAATGATGTTCTGGTTAATCTGAGAAAATTATTTTCTTTTCCTTCTTTTAATAAGCCTGTGTGAAATGAAAAGGGGGAAAGGTAAAATAGAAGAGTTTGAATTCTGCACTAGGGAAGATCTTGGTGTGTTCTGTCCCTGTGCACAGTGTGTAATTATACCCAAAATAAAGCAGTGAACTGAGGGAGGGAGGTGGGCCAGAGAACCAAGCAGGGAGAGGGCAGAGTTACTCACTTTAGAAGCACTATCCAAAAATAAGCCTCTATTTCTTTCCTGCTTTAATAAATGGGCTTGGTCTCATTAATACCATTTCTGGTTTGCTCTCTTTCCATCTTTATTTGCCCCCATTCTTTCTGCTATGTCACCGTGGGATGTGGTGTCCCAGCTCATGCTGGATCTGCTGTGCCAGAGATGCACCTGCAATGAAGGAGACTGGCAGCTGTCTGGGAAGCACTAGGGAGTGATGGGCTCCAGGAACTCAATCTGTGTTGATTATAGCTTGTAGCTTTCTCTAATATGCCTTCTAATTAGCTCTGTGGGTTTGGCTTTGTGTTGTCTCCCCTGCCCCCTAGACTGGAGCCTTTTTCTTTTGGTCCAAATATATTTCTGTAACTCTTCTTCAATCCACTGCACCCCCATGACTTTTACCAGATTTACATACTTTGCTTCTGTGCTTTATTTAGCTTTGATTTTTCTTCATGTTTGTCCTTTTTCTTTGTTCTATTTACACATCTTCCTGCTTCTTCTATCTTATTTTCCTTCTATTTATGCTCTCTGCTTTATTTTTCTCTCATTGCATTGCATTTTTCTAGGGCATCACACTTACAATATAGCCACGAGGTAAAGGCCAACGGGCTTGCAAAGGAAACTGCTTTGCAAGAAAGTGAGGAATTCAGGTTAATCGGATGCAATCAGGTCAAAATTTAGTTAATCTTTGAGTGGGTGGGTGTGTTAGCATAAGGCTGTGTATGCATGCCCGGTCTAGGGCTTGACTCAGATATATTTGTTTCCAACTTTGTATGAATAGGCACATTCCCTCAGAGGCTGGGAGGGTGATGTGCGTCTGGGGAAAACGACAGGAATACCAAAGTGACATCTCTTCATGTCATAGCAGAGAAACTTCTTCCTTCTCTGGCAAGAGAACAAGGCTGTCAAATCATAGAGTAAGGGTAGCTGTAGAGCTGTAATACTGTAAACAAGAGTGAAAGATCAAATAGTGCATCTGTCCTGAGGAAAGGATGCTCTCTGTAGAGGGCAGAGGGACATTGCCTTTGTGTAGGACGAAGAGAGAGAAGATTCTCTCAGATATATCTATTGATTTGTGTGTGTGTGAGATTAAGCAACAGGTTTAGTTTTTCAGAGCTGTCCCATTTTATTTAGTTATTGAGATGTCCACTATATTTGAATGTGTGGATGGGATTAAAAGTTAAGGAAATTGGTGCTGTAGTTATGAGGGCAAATAAAAAAGAATTGAATCCTTCAGAATGGAAGAATGATCAATGTGTCCCTCAGAAGTCCAATCTCCTGCTCAAAGCAAGGTCAGCATTGAACTTAGGCTGGCCTGCTCCAGGCTTTGTCCAATTGGGTTTTGAAAACTTCAGAGTGTGGAGTCTGCACCACCCCTCTGGGCAATGGCTGCAATAGCTGCACTAAGTAGGGAAGACTCTTTTGCTTCCATTTGATTTAGAAACTATTGTTTCCTTTTATCCTGCGACGTTCTACAGTAAAAAGCCTGGCTCCATCTCATCTTTGTACTGGATAGAGGCTGTTAGTTCTCTCAAATTTCTCCAGGCTGAACAAGCCCCAGTCTCTCAGCCTCTCCCTGCAGGGCAAGTCCTTCAGCCTTCTGAGACCCTTGGTGGCCCTAGACCGAACCTGATCCAGTTTGTCAACATCTTTCTGGTGCTACCAGATCCATGTATGGTCTAGCAAGTGTTCAGTATGAAGGGAAATAAATGCTTTCCTTAACCTACTGGTGAAAGTCTTGCGAATACAATCTTATATGCTCTTTGTTAGCTGCCTCTGCTGCTGGGCAGAACATGTACACCTGAACCTCTCCTTGCTTTAAAGCAAACTATCTCATGCGGCCAGTGTGGGGATCACCCTACTTGACACCTGACTGTCCCCCATCTAGGCCCTAAAGGGGAAGGATATGGCTCATCACTTCTGCTATGAATTTGGCATGTGGGAGAGACAGTCTGCTGGGAGTGGTAAGGGCTCTGACAGTAAGGTGGAGCTGCTGACCTTGTCATCAGAAATAAAGGGATGATTTGATACTGGGTGGAAGCTATTGCCAAGGAAACTGCTGCTTGTATAAGAAAAATACATGCCTCTTTTAGGGAGAAGCAAACAAAACTCCCCACTTCTCTTATTCATTGGGAAATAGTTACATTATAGCTTCTATCATTTAGTAACAATAATCAGGCCAATTAGAAGAAAAGCACTTTGAGTTTCTATGGCCAAGTGTTTCTATGGCTGCCAGGTACTGCTAAAACGCTGGAATCTTGTTTAGGTCTGCAGGGTAGTTGTCATGTTGTCCACCTGTCACACAGGAGAGCACTTTAAATAACTTCAGTCCTCTGGCAGTCTTAGGCCTTGCTGAATGTGGTTAAGGGCAGAGAGCATGCCTGCAAAAGTGGTGCTCCCCTGATCTAGGCTCTGATGTGTATTTTAGATTCCGAGTCCTATCATGGTGTGACAGATCTTTGCACTTCACACAGTGGACATTTGTCTTCATGCAAGCACGTATCCTCACCTGCATGGCTTGGTGTGACCACTGAGCTGTAGGTTCAAAAAAACATAGCCTGTTCAAAAGCTCTTTTACTTCCAGTGCTGGTTTTGACTATGTGATTATGGGCTAGAATCATTTACTTGTACATCTTTGCATCTCAGTAGCTGAAATATAATATTAATGAATTAAAGGGCATTTCTGAAGCAATTTGAATATTCAGAAATATGTAGAAAATCAGCAAAATGAATAACAGATAATTTGTTGAGAGAAGCCATTCAGAACTGTAAGCTGAGTCTCTTTTCTTTTGAATTTTGTTATAAAGCATTCATGATTAGGGTCTTAGGAGGATGCTAGAAAATGGAGATAGAGGAAACTTCTAGGAAGCCGGAAAGAGTGCACTGTCCTGATGTAACCTCAAATTTAATAAAAACCTTGCTTCAAACATATGCTCTGTCCACACTTGAGGGAATCTTCAATGGAGCCAAGGGCTTACTGTTGTAAGAAGAAAGGCCCCACTTATGAATCAGCTGATCCAACCAGTGGCCCATGAGCAGTGAGCATTCATGTGCTTCACGTGATTTCCCATTTTGAGTCTATGTCAGAGCAGGGTTTGGAGGATGAGAGAGCTGCTGCACAAGTCATGGCTTCAGGCTGGGGTGGGAGGTGGATTAGGGTGAATTAGACATCCTCCCTCAGCAATGTGAGGCATGTGGTGGCTCTTGGCTGTCTGATGTGGCT
>VYZR01024900.1:0-20457 GCA_013400675.1 Oxylabes madagascariensis
AAAATGGAAATTCTCCATGCAAAGCAGATGGGTAACAAAGGATGGGTTGTCCTTTTAGTTCTAGAACTCAGGGTGGGTTTCAGCATGAAGTGACGCCTACATTAGGTTTCTCTGTATGTGCTGAAGCCTTTAACTCCCTTTATTTTCAGTGGAGATGAAGCTGATCCAGAGAGCAGCGCAATCAGGACACAGTAGAAAGTCAGGGCTTCATTTGTTTGACCCAATGCAGGTGTCAGTCCAGAAAAGAAGTCTTGCTTAGGTCTCATGTCATACCTGCCAGCCCCATGCCCTAAGCTTAACTTTCAGTGGAGCTGACTTGCCTTGTGGGCTCTATTGGGAGCCCAGGCACCGAAATCCCACAGTGTTATTTAAATCCAGCGCCTCAGAGCTGAGGTCTGGCATTGACACACCACGTCATCTGTTTTTCAGATAAAACATTCCAAATGGATGGGGTTTAAAGGATGCTTTGATTAAATCTGCAGAGAAAATATTTTAGGTACAACAGAGATGCGACATAGATTTCCAGTCATTTTTATAACCCTGCTCTCCCTCTACCTCGATATGCATCCAGGTGTGTTTCCAGGCTCAGTTTTTGGCCAGAAGAACAAGTCAAAAGCCACAGAAGTTGTTGAAGAAATCTGTGTGCTTTGCTCAGGTCTCTGAACCACCCATGGCCACACTTGTGGGCAGTGCTGAGGGCTCAGTTTAACTGATCCTTCCCAAAGTGAGGAAGATGTTCTGTGTGAGCAGTGGCCTCACCTCCTTCATTACTTTTGGCAGGACACACTCCTCCTGGGCTGATTTCACTCCACTTAGAGGTGACACAACACCCAGAAGTCCAGAGCACTGCTCAAGAAATGTTGCTGCCTTCTGCTCTCTGGACAGGAAAGTTCCTTGAGAAGCTTTGGTTCCTCTCTCCAGTTCCTCTCTCCTGGTGGCACCTGGATGGGAGGTGAATGGCAAGAGCAGGGTGTTCCTTTCCTGTGAGGGTTATTTCTGATTTGAGGGTTTGAGGAAGGGTATTTTTGCAGGAAATGTGGTGGTCTGCATGGCCTGGGGGTTGTTTGTCTCCTATGAATGCTCTGCCCCCGAGCGATGAGGCTGCAGTGTGGAGGGGTGCAGCAATCACTGCTCCCCGGTGTGATGGGTTTGTCACCCAGGGTAGTGCTGCTCCTGGGGTGTGTGTGCTTGTCAGTTGAAATTTTTCTGCAATTTCCTTGATGGGAGCGTTGAGTGACAAGCATTCCCTCGGGAGATATTTCCATGTTTTTATTATTCTTCCGGCTTCTGTGACATTTCCCAAGTCCAGTTGTTGGAGCCTCAGGTTCGCTCATCTGCTCAAGGTGCCGGCAGGGATAATTTGGCCCTCCAGCAGTGACTCTTTTGGCTTCTGCAGCTCATGGCATGCACAGTTTGGGGGTGGGATTCTCATGTAAAACCTCAGAACTCACAGTGGAAACCTCTGTCACTGAGTGCTCAGTGATACAAGGTCCAGCATCATTTTTCACTCCTGCGAATTCCAACAATAGCTTGAAAACGGAGATTAAAAAGAAAACTGAAACTGCTTTTGCTTTCTTTTTCGGTAGAGGTACACACAGGACTGAAATTTTCAAGCTTTCAATGACACACAAAGTACAAACACAATTCCAGGAATGCTGGCCGGCGGGAAAAGCACCACTTACTGTGAGTTTCTTGGTAAAATCGTGACAGTTGACAACACCAAGCAGCAAACAAAAGCTACATAAAAAAACCTGTTCTTCTGAGTCTATTATCACTGCTTGCACTTCTCTGGCCTGAATGTTGACATTAATTCGATTAATTAATATTGATTTTAAAATAATTTATTGATTTGATTAATTAATTAATATTGAGTTTAAAAATCTGTGGTTGGCTGTGAAAGTTTACTTGTTCCTGGACTTCAGATGTCTCTGATGACCCTGGTTGAGAGTGAAGGGTTGTTGATGGACAGATCATGGAATTGTTCCATCTTTATCACAGTGAAAGGAGAGAATGTCATGGTTTAACCCCAGTTGGCAGCTAAGTACCTCACTGTTGCTCATTCACTCCCACCCCCTGCCCCAACGGGCAGGAAAATTGGAAAAAAAAGTAAAACTCATTGATTATGATAAGAGGAGTTTAATAATTGAAACAAAGTAAAATATAATAATCATGTTTATAATAACTATGATAATAATAGCAATGGAAAGGGGGGAGAGAGAGGAATAAAATATTAAAAAAGGAAAGTGATGCAAAACACAATTGCTCACCACTCACTGGCTGATGTCCAGCCTACCCCCAAACAATGATCAGACCCCCTGGCCGGCTCTCCCCCAGTTTTTAGACTGAGCATGATATTCCAGTGCTACGGAATACCCCTTTGGCCAGCCTGGGTCAGCTGTCCTGGCCGTGCACCTCCTCACTGGCAGAGCCTGGGAAACTGGAATGTCTTTGACTTAGATAAACTCCACTTAGCAGCAACTGAAAGGTCAGTGTGTCACCAACATTATTCTCATCCTAAATCCCAAACACAGCACTGTACCAGCTATGAGGAAGAAAATTAACTCTATCCCAGCTGAAACCAGGAGAAACCACTTTTTTGTTTGTTTTTGGGATTTTTTTTTCAGCCTGAAAGTGCATCAACTCCAATGGTTTGATTTTCAGGTTGCCCTGGGCCATCTGTGCTGTGCAGGTTAATTTGTGTAGGTTCATTCCCCAGCTTGTTCTCCCCAACGTGCAGCTCTGAGAGTGGTTTGCTCCAGGAACCTCTTCTCACTTCTTTTCACTCCACTGAGATTGGTCCTCTCTGTCCTTGCGTCCCTCTATAATGGACCCTGAGGTAGATTTTGAACATTTTCAGTAAATTGGGGTAGGATTGAATTAATTTCTTTAATTATTTCTGTCCAGAGGAAGAAAGAGTGATACAGGTACCTGTGATGTGCCACCAACCACTGTGGAAAAAGATAAAACCTATCTTATCTATTATTGTTGCTTTTGTTATTGATATTATTATTATACTGAGAACCCACTGAGACCCTCTTATTATGTTGTTAAAGTCAATGTTTTCCCTGTGCACTTCATTCTCCAACTTGGGAAAAATACAGAATTTTTGATAAAGTTATACTGATAATGCCGCTAATTAGTTTCTCATCTTTAAAAATTATGACTGCAGGCAATCAGAGCGGTCTCTTTGTTGCAGGACATTGTAGGCTGAAATGTCTGGATGCTTGATATCCTCTGCAGGGCTCTCACAACATGCTAATTTGTCCTTGCAGCAGAGTTCATTTTATAGGTCTTTGCCACTCTATTTTACAAATCCATCATGTCAAAATAGGATCAGTCATATGTGCACAAGATGCAGGCCTCCACCAACACATGTAGAGATGTGTGCGTGCACATTCACCCATAAATACATCAAAAAAATTAATCCATAGATGTGTGTGTATGCATATATTTATGTACACACACTGATATATTTATATTATTTCATATTATTTAATGAAATAAAATGTTTAATGAAATTAAATGTTAATTTTTAACAATTAGCTATAATATGTGCATACACATGAAATTTGACATCTGTTTAGGAACTCAGCATGTGAATGGCTAATTTAACTCTTAGGGCTCAGCTCTTCTAGGGAATATTTCATTTCACTTAAAATATATGGTTTACAGCTTCCATTCAACACATACAGATTGCAAGTTTAAGTTGTGTGCTTGCCTCTGCATTTCCTAACACTTCCATCTGAACACTCATTATCATTTGCTTTCAATAACTATCATCTGTCATTTTTAAAAGTTGCATAATAATGTGGTTGGTTCATATGAAAAGTGATGTTTGCTCTAAATTTGGCTATGATTTTGACATTGCTTTTAGGTTTTTTTGTAAGCTTGACACCCACAAGCTGAAAAGACAGGTGGTAAGTTTATTTTTTTAAACTTCCCCTTCAACACCTCCCCCCATAATTAAAAAAACAGAAAGGCACATAGAACATTTTCAACACATTTACTGGAATTTCTATATTCCTTTCCAGCAAAATTTCACTGAGAAAAATGAGAAAGGCTGAGTTTTTTACCTCTTTGGATTAAAAAAATTGTACTTTTCAGTTGCTGAGGATTCAAATTATTCCTTATCCAATGAAAACCTTCAACTGAAAGACTATTTCTTCCCTGGTCCTAATGTATGTCCTGGCTCCTCCTCTGTGCTGAGCCTGTGCATCATTATAAAAAATCAGGTTTTTCCCTCTGTCCTTCTCCAGATGCTGGAGCAAAGTAACAGAAGGGGCTCATGGTGTTGCATCTTCACACAGCTGAGAAATGGGAATATCTTGTTCTCAGCAGCTCCTTGTGTCTCCCAGAGCTGCCAGGAGCTACAAACGAAATGTTCCAAACACA
Source organism: Oxylabes madagascariensis (assembly GCA_013400675.1). Classification (NCBI taxonomy): domain Eukaryota; kingdom Metazoa; phylum Chordata; class Aves; order Passeriformes; family Timaliidae; genus Oxylabes; species Oxylabes madagascariensis. The sequence goes on from VYZR01024900.1 coordinate 4,393, forward strand.
GAGTCTTGTGGCAAATGTCCCAAACATGGAGTTCTGTTCTGCCAAAAAAACCTCCTCTTGAAATGGCTGAACTGGGTGGTTTTCTTCTCCATCTTTTTGAATTATTGAAAATAGTACATGGAAAATAAGTAGTTTCCAGTTGAAAATCTGGGTTTAGAGAATTTTCAAAAACATGCTTTGGAAAAGGAGCCATGACATCTTTCATTAAGAACAACCCCAACAAGGATTTTGAAACCTTTTTCAAAATTCAGTTTGTTTCAATTTTTCTTTCTCTGTCCTGCCTTTGCCTTGTTTACCCTCCTGAAGAGCCAGCTGTGGCAGAAGGAAAAGTTTTGCATATCTTTTCCTTCTTGTTTTCCAAGAAACTTACAAGAGCTGGTTGTGAATCACACAGAAAACGATTCTGTTTTCATTGGCCAAAGCAAACAGCAACCCTAAACGATGTTCTTTCTAGGACTGTCCTGACCAAGAACAAACAAGCTTCCTAATTACTTCAGTCCCTGCTCAAAAGTAGTGTGAGATCACATGGGAGCATTCTGATGGTATTGCTTCTATTTGGAGCTATTTGGAGTCTTCAAATTTTGTATGACAGCTGAAAATTAGTAAATATCGGAGAAAGAAACATTAAACACTTGTGAGATTTGGGGGAGCTTTTTTTTTTTTTTTTTTTTCCCCTCTCTCCTTCTTCACATTCCGAATTCTTCACTGGATTCTACTGAAAACTGTGATTTCTTTGCTCTTTTCAGGGTGCATACTGTTTCCTTCTCAAAGCTCATGGTCATGTGGTAGGAAAGGTGTGAGAATGTGTGGGCAGGAATTTGGGGCCAGAGGGGGTTAATTTCTGTGGGGCCAGCATGAGTTCAGCAAAGGTTGGCTGTGACCTGGAGCAGTTGCCAGCTCTTCTGTCACAGATGTTCAGAGAGCTGGTTGTGACATTTTTCAGCTGTCAGGGAATACGTTATCCCAAATACCACAGGTAATTGCTTTTAGGTTTTGTTGTTTCTTTTCGCCAGCAGTTTTCTGTTGCAATGGGTGGGGATAAGGAGGTTCTGGTGCTGTACCCACGTTGCCCTGACCCAAGCATGCGTGGTGCTTTTTCCCAGAGCCTGAGACTCCCTGAACACGTGGGAGCTGCAGGAATGTGTGCCTTGCTCAGGGGCACATCTGCACAGCTTGTTGGTGATGTGATGAGTGGTGTCCCAGCTGCACAGCAGTGAAAACCATGGGAGCATGTTGGGTTTTAGGGGCACTGGGCTGGCTTTGGATGAGATGGGGCATGAACATTGGAATGCAGGGCGAGCTGGAGAGGCTCTGAGTGGGTAGTGATGGGAAGGACGACTTTAGGAAGGGCTGGGTAAGATAATAAACGGTGAGGCTGCCAGCAGCAGAGACAAAAGGGGTTTTTGGATGAAAAGGCAATTATTTAATCAAAGGGGAAGTGGAGGGGAATAAATGCCAAAGGAATGACAGACTGATGCTCTGGAGTTGCCTCCCTCTGACCGATTGGACCCTGACTGCCTGCCCTACCTGTCAGCTACTGTCTCACACTGGCTGCCCTGCTGCCTCCACTGCTCCGATGCTCCTGCCTTCATTTCACCCAGTGGATTCTTGTCTTTAGATTGACTGTTTGGTCGTCTGCTCTTCAGATCACCCTCTCCATCAGTTCCACCCTCCAGCTTATCATCACATTTGTTATTTTCACCCCCCATTGCCCTTGCTGCTTTTCTCCTGAGATGTTTCACTGGCCCTGGTTAGCCCTGAATTGCCAAATCCTGACTCAGCTCTCACCAGACAACCCCGTTTTTTGTCTTTATGGGCTGATCATGTCCCATCCTTACATCCACTGTGGCTGAGGATGGGTGGGCAGGCTCTGAAGGTCACCCTGGTTCCTGACAGGCATGGGAGGCTGGTTTGTGCTGAAACCCATCCCAGCTGTTCATCTTTCATTTTTAATCTGATACAGCTCCAAGGACGAAGCAACCTCTCTGGCCTCCATCAGTTGGGATGGCCTTTCCTCTGAGAGCCTTAGGAGCCAGTCTTGTACCTCAAGGCCTACTTGATAGAAAAGCCTAAGACAACTAAATCCATAATTAGACTTTAACCTAGCTCCACTCTTCCCTGCTCTCCCAGTCTTGCTGACCTGGGGGCTGAGCCCACCTCCTTTCCAGGACAAAAGAAATGGGCAATGTCAAAATGAGAGGAAGTCTACTGCAAATAATGAAAAACCTCTTCTAACAATCATTTGAATTTTTTCTAGGCATGAACCCAACACCTTGGGCTCACAGGGAGCAGCACACCCTATGCCTTCTGCCTTGCTCACCATGACCCTTGCACCACTGTGGGGCTGATTCCTGTGCCAGGCCCCAGTGTGCCTGCACAACTTCTTGGGCTCAGCTGGAGAGGCTGATGGGAATGTTATTTTTGCCTTGTGTTGTGTCTCTTCCATCTCTGACTAGATCCCTTCTGCAGGAGATTTTGTACGTGAGGCTTCATCAGAGGATAAAAACTGATGCCTCCCAGCATGTCTCTCACTCACGTCCTCTACAGCTGAGAGCTCCATCGCTGGGTGACATGGCAGAGAGCCTGGAAAGGGCAGAGCATCCCTTCCCAGTGGTGCGGGCCACGCTGGGCAGCCCACAGCCACCACCAGCAGCTCGAGGTCTTGTGTTCACAGAGGAGGACATGTCCTCCAAACAACCTACTGCTTGTTGGTTATGCAGAGCAGGTAATTTTTGCATATCTATTAACAGCTAGAGGAAGGGCAGGGGATGCTTTTATCACTGAAGAGTGATGTGCTGTTTCTCCAGAGGGTTCTCTTGTGCAACACACAGAGGCTCAGGGTTGTCTCACCTCCTCGTGAGCCCAGAGCAGGATGTTCAAAGATCCAGGAAATCCTGGCCGAAGGGCTCAAGCTGTGATGTTTGGTTATGTTCAGAGGGAACTTAACATATTTAAACTGATCCTGCCATGCACTCTTTTGCAGATAAGAGCTCTCCTCCCTGGGCAATGAGTGCATGGGGTGGTTGGGTATTGCCTGGGTCACTAAAGGTGTTTTTGCCCAAATGCTTTCAGGCAGCAGGAGCTCTGCTGTGCTGGCTGAAAGCTGCCTAGCAAAGGATGTCTTTAATCTGTGCCACATTAGCCACAGCCATGGGGCTTTGCTTTGTCAGGGCAGGAATGGGGTGATTTCAGGGCAGCCCACAGAGCCATGCACTCAGTGGAGCTGGCTCTATCTGCAAGGCTGAGGGAGAAACAAATCCTCTGGCTCTCAGATTTGCATAATGGTTTTTACTTCTCTAAAGAAAATAGGCTGTATTGGCCAGGAAACTCACCTGAGCTACCTTTTAGGTGAAAGAATGAATGCCAAACACATTAAATACAAATCATTTGCTCATCCCTGGAAGTGCTCAAAGCCAGGTTGGGTGAAGCTTTGAGCAACCTGGTCTAGTGGAAGGTGTCCTTGCCCATGGCATGGGCTTGGAAGTGGATGATCTTTAAGGTCCCTTCCAATCCAAACCACTCTGTGATTCTATTTTCATTCTAAGCCTGAGCCAATTATAATCATAAAAAAGAATGAAACATCAGGAATTAAAGTCCAGCCTTCATGCCTGGCTAGTCAAGGTACCAGCTGAGGGTCCTTTGCAACTGAAAGCAAGGAAAAAACATCAGAATGTGGGGTTCCATAAAAGACACACCAGAGTGGGATTTGTGAGACCTAGACTAGCTGGTTGGTCTTTGCCATCTCTTTCCACTCTTTGCCTTACTCATATCTTTGGGCTCCAGGTTCTTTGGTACATGGGATAGCTCTTCCCATCCATCTGCAGAGTGTCCTGGGGCTCATCTCTGGGTTGTTGGTCTTATAAGCAGTATTTCCACTGCACTGAAAATACTGCAAGTCCAAGAGTATTTTCAGAAACCGACAGAATCTAAAAACAAACTACATTTCCCAATATTTAATCTGAACTTGGTGAAAACATTTTGCTTTGAACTGTTCCTAACTGAAAGAGGTCAGTCTTTTTAAATTGTCTGGTTTTTAATTTTATTTCAAATTTTCATGTAAAAATAATGTTCAGGCTAGGGGAGCTGGTTCTGTTGAATGTCAGTTTCCATTTCTGTTACACAGTGACCCTGATACCGCCATCTCCAAGCTGCTTTTCTCTGTGGCTGCAGATGGCTGGGTGGCAGATGTGTTCTCATCTGACAAGTGGCTGGATTTTAGTAATGGAGTGAGACATCCCCAGTAGCCATTAAAGTCAATGTTCATCACCAGTTACTTTATTCTAGTGGCTTAGAAGAGTGCAATTTTCATTTCTTGAAGAAGAAACTGCTGTAATCCTGTGTCTCCTCTGTCATATGAGAGTGTGCTGGAGCTTCCATTAATCACTGTAAGTTGCTGAGAGATCATAAGCAAGAAAGTGCTTGAAAGAGCAAAATGATCTAAACATTACAAACTTCAACAAGAAAAACTTAAAATCACTGTAAAAATTAACTTCAGAATTGAAAGTTGTACTTATTTTATACTGCTGGTAACTGGGAACTTATGGATGGAAAAGAACAGATTCAGCCTCTGAGGGCTCACTGCATTTGTTTGATTGCTCTCTTAGCTCAAGTCAATGTCATCCAAAATGTACCATCAAAAAGACATCAAAAGTACCATTCTGGTCATAAGTGACCAAATGCAAATCCAAAATTCACATTTGAATTCACAATTCAGCTCTGGCAGTAATACTCTAAAGCACCATGGTGATGGGGCTTAGAAGATTCCTCCTGATGCTCAGTTCTTGTCTGGAAAAGACCTTTTAGAAGTTTCACTTCCATAATGAAAAGAAGAGATGGGAGTCGAAATCTGAGTTTGCCTAAATTGCCTAAGAATCCTTTCTTGGTCTTACTTCTCCTTCAGGATGTAGTTTCCAGTTCCAGAACAGCAACAGATGGCAATGAAAAAAGATCAGCAATAGGAGAATGGGAAACAGCACTACAGAAACTACACCCATTATAACACCCATAAAGAGACCCTTTATGCTGCAAGCCCCTGGAAGAGGGACATGTCATGCCTCTTATTTATCTACTTGACCAGAACATTGACTTTTTTACTACAGGAGTCATTTTCAGATTGTTCCTAAGAAATCAGGAGGTTGTGGGCAGCACCAGACTTACTGATCTGAGGAATCTTTTTCCAGAATAAAACTGAGGATAATGTCTGGAGGCTGTCCATTCAAGACCCCGTGGCCAATATTCATGACCCAGTTGTCAGTATTTGCAAAATCCCAATGGGAGAAATTGGGCAAATTTTAAATTATTATTATATTTTTTTAAATTGCCTCTTGCTTATGGGCTGAGCCTCATTTAAACGTTTGCTATTCGGAAGAATCTGCTAAATGGGCTTGTGCAAAACTCCCCCTTGGATTCAGCTCCCGTGGTGCTGCTGAGTGCCAGGCACCAGGCACAAAGTGCACTGTTTGTGCTGTGTCATCAGCTTCCTCTCTTGCTGGGGATTATTGCTTCTCCATGGCTGGATGCTCCTATCTTTTAAAGCACAACGATCAGGAATAAAGAATGTCAAATGAGAAATGAACTATGAAGGACAAATATTTCAATTCCCGCGCAAATAACCTGTCCTTGCTAGCCCTGGATGATACGGAGGGAAAAAAAAGAAAAAAAAAAAAAAAGAAAAAAAAAGAAAAGAAAAGAAAAGAGAAAACCATTATCCAAGTACCTGGATAAGCACACCGATTTCATGTTTATTTATGAAAAATAAAGGCAACTCCTGGCCTTCAATCTTCAAAAGGATCATTGTCTTATCTAATTTGGTCTCCTCTGTAGGAAGCCTATTGTTTCCACCCTGTTTCCTGCTTGAAGTTTTGTCAGGTTTCCACTTCCCGTCATGGCTGGTTCAACCATGCAAATGAATTCCTACAACTCTGCATGACATGTCAGTTATTAAAGATTAGGCTGGCAGGTCAGAAGAACTCAGAAGTTCATGTTTGTGGCAGGGTGTAAGCCTGTGCACAGGTTTTGTGCCATCAGCTTGGTGGAGGTGTCCTGTCCTGCAAAGGTTTTTCAAAGGCTGCAGGCCAGTCAGCCCTGATCACCAAAAACTTTGAAAGTCTTTGTCTCCTTGCTTTGGAGTGACTGATGACAGGCGGGTAGAGGAGATAAAAAGATCTGTCTGGGGCTCTGGCTAATTAAGAATTTACTGCTGCATCTTATGCACTAAGTGCCATCGAGGGTGAACACAATATGTGATTAGTTTAAGACATACTGGTTTTCTTTGTCATATATGAATACCCAGAAAATAGCTTAAAAAAAGATGAAGCAGTGATGCTAGGAATAATTAAATCACACCGAACTAGAGGCTGGTAGCTATGTGACACTGCTCCTGTTGATCTGTGTTTGGTCATTTATGATTTGTAAATGCAAATATCGCTGACTCAGGTAGTCCTTTGTAAAGAGACCTGCTGCTTTTTTTTGACACTGAAAGAATAATACAGATAGATTTTGAACAGCTGGACTAAAACAGTTTTACCTGGCTCCCAAGCACAGGACAATGGTTCTGAAAGCTGCACTGCAGGCTCACATTTGAATGAGGTTCTATTCTGGGAACAGAACAAACTAATTTCTCATTTTGCCATTTATTAGCCAATGGTGTGAAACCATTTTTCATGTTTTAATTCACTCTGCATTTGCAGGGTGTTCATCTTTCTGACCCTCAGGCCACATCATGCCTTACTACTTTCACCTCTTCAAAGAAAGAAGTGTGAGGAAAATCTACCTCTCCTCTGAAAATGGGGGACTCAGAAAAGGCAGGTTCCCACCTCGGGGAGCCTGGATGCTTTGTGTGTGTTGGCAGTTGTGTTTTCTGGGGAAGCACATGCCATTTTTCCTGCCCTCAGCCCCAGTGTACTAACAGAACTCAGTAACTGGAGCCTTTTCTCTCTTCTGCATTATCTGAAAGGAGTGATCATTAATTTCTAATTGTAGTACACACGGTGTAATCCCACTGCTGTCAGGCTCTGCTCTTGCTTACCCATGTGTAACCTCCAGGAGACACTTTATTACTCTTGATGGATGACCCTGGAAGAGCTCATCTTGACTTTCAGATCCTAAGCTGCATTTACAGCCCTGGAAGATGAGAATCTGGAGGAGAAACATTTTGCTAGTAGACAGAGCAAATGAACATACAATAAACTTCTGAGACACAGTAATCCCAGAAACCCATGACACTATTAATAATGGGTCCCTTTCAAAGTGAAGCCACACTTCATGCCCCAAAGCCTCCAGAATTATGTTTGGGTAAACTGCAGACATCACATTCCTTGGAGGGCAATAGCTTGTATCTTCCATTTCTCTGATGCAACCTATTTTTTTTTTTCACTTTATCAGAGATGGATATGGTTCCCCTAAGAATCCTAATTTAAGTAGCTTCAATCTTTTTTCCACTTTACACATATTGATCTTCTGGGCAGAATGGGCACTCTGGTTAGTGGAAAATTTTAGGGCTTTGCAGTTAGTTTTTACTCCCAGGAAGGAATGTAGAATCACAGAACGGTTTGGGTTGGACGGGGCTTTAAAGATCACTGAGTTCTAACCCTCCTGCCACAGGCAGGGACACCTTTCACTAGACCAAGTTGCTTCAAGCTCTGATGGAGGTCTACGTGCTCGGGTTCCTGGCTTGAATGGCCAATGCAGGGTTTTGGGCTTGTCTGTGGCATCCCTGGTAAGTGCTCCAACAGCACTGGGGAGCTGCTCATCTGCAGTGAGTTCTCTCACGCTCTGAGCTTACAAACCAAATCCCAGCTCAACCACCATGGCTCAGGTTCACAAAGCATGAGGGATTGCCCTCCCCATCCAGGCAGGGCTGCACCCAAGAGCTGCCAGCATTGCAGAATCCCCCCAGCATTCGGGGCTGCAGTGCCCACATCCCATTTGAGGGAGTGGGGTAGGATCTTCTCCTGCTGCTGAGTCTCCTGCCTGGAGTTTACAGCTGTGACACCGGGCCACTGTTGTAATTGTCAGTTTAGCAGTTTTCAGGGTTTTAATAGACTGTATTTCTGAAAATTTGCCTTCCTGCTCTACAAGTGTTATTGATTATAATGTGTGTTGGGTTGCAGCTGGAACAGTAATATACTCATAATGGATTTAATTTTTTTTTATTTTTTATTTTTTAACCAGACTTGGGGGTTAAGTGGATACTACATTATTCCATTATTATAGCTACAATATTATTTTTCTTTAACCAGGATTGTTTATTATGCATGCAGTGAAGCACAAATGTGGAACAAATGAATCTGATATCAAATTAATGCTGCGATCAGGTTCCCCCCCCTTCCCTCTTTAGTTGCCATAACAATCTGTGATCTTGAAGCAACAATAAAATTAGAATTGCATTAAAGGTGTTTACATCATGTACACTCTGTATCCCTTATTGTTTTTCACTGTAATAAAAGCATTGAGTGTTTGCCTTGGAATAGAACACCGTTACATCTCTTGCCTTGCTACGTCTCACATTGCTTTTTGCAGCCAAAACTTGTTTGTTTTTTTTTGTTTTGAGAACAGAGAAGGTTGTTCTGGGCTGGAACTTCTGGAGGAGGGATGATTGTGTTTTTTAAGATAATGTCTGTCTTTTACTTGTAGGATGCAATTCTGGGTGTGCTACCTTGGGATTTCAGATCTTCAAAGAATTGCATCTCTGCTTTTAAATGTGTGGCAAATCTCCACCCTGATGGTTGTGGAAAGTACATCTTCTAGTGGAAAATACGTCTTCTAGCTCTTTGCCTTACTGACAAAAAGCAAATTAAAGGAAGATTTTGTCAGCATGTACGTGTGTGTGGGTCACATGCGTGCGTACCAACGTGTGAATGAATTAACTTCGGCTCCTCACGACTGCACAAGATTCTGCCCCTGGGGACAGGATGAAAGGGAAAACATGACAGATGTTAGTCATATTGCCCGGTGCATGACTTTAAAGTGCTCTGGTAGTTCAGCTATGAGCTTTATGGAAAAACATTTATGGAATAAAGAGGCTGTTATCTCAGGATCTCGGCTGTGCTGGGCATCACGGAGCCCCTTTACTGCTGCTCCTATCCAGTCTGGCACATTATTCCTTGCTGTGACATCTTTCTGTGTAGCCTTTGTAGATAATCCTTGTGATAAAGCTTCCTTCAGAAAAATGGAAGTTTTTCATTTTTAAATACAAAACATGATCACCTTATGCTGAGGCTGGACTTGAACAGAAATACCATGAGAAGATTTTCCTTCTCCACCCGCTAAGCCTGCTGTTCTCACATGCAAACCACCCTTTGATTTTTTTTTTTTTTTTTTTTTGCAAATTTAGCCTCTGTTAGGAACACAGGATCTCTCTATTTATGAACATTGCATGTGATTATTTCCCTGTTTAATTTGAATATAAGATGTACAGCAACCAGCTAATTCTAAGGCCTTTCCTGGTGGCACTAACACACCTTTGAATTCTTTATTTCAGATTCTGTACAACACAGAGGAGAATTCCTACATTGGGCACAGGGATTTGGGGGGGATGGGGGTGGGGCAGGATAAAAGAAAATAAAATGCCATGTAGGCTGAGAGAGGAATGTAGTTAGCTGTCATAAATCTCTGGAGACAAGATCTCTCCAGAGCTGGATTCATCTAGTGATCCCCTCACTGACTCCAGTCCTAAAGATCAAAGAGTGGTGGATTAAGTAGCATGTATTCTGCAGTGATGTGCTGCTGTTTGCAGTGATGTGCTGCTGGGGATTAGCGAGGTAGGAATCACCTAAATAAAAGATCACAGCACCACAGTGCAATTCTGACTGGAAAGGACCTTGTGAGGTCCTAGCTCAATGTGCTGCTCAAGGCTGGGCCGGCTTCCCTGTTAGCTCAGGTTGCTTCAGGGCCATGCCTACTTGAATTTTGAATGCCTCCAAGGTCAGGGATCTCACCTCCTCTCATGACTCCTGTTCCAGAGCTTAACTCCTTTCATGGTGAACTTTACCTTTCCTTTATCTAATTAGAAGTTCCCTTCCTTCAAATTCTCGTGCCTGTCCTGTCCACGTAGCTTTTTGTCCTTTTGTTGTAGGCTCCTGAGGAATGGCTGTCTCTATCTACTTAGGGTTAAACACACCTGTAAGATCCCATCCTCCCACTCTTTCCCTGAAGCTGTCTCTCCTCCAGGATGAACAAACTCTCTGTCTCAGTAACACCACACACATCATGTGCTCCAGCTCCCTCAGCATCTTGGACCATCACCAAATTAGACCCACTCCAAGTGGCTGACCACTCTCTTGGTGGCCCAAAACTGGCCCCAGGGCTCCAGATGTGATCTCACAAGTACCAAATGAAAGTGAGTAATCAATTCCCCCGACCCAATTCTGGAGCGAAGGAGATGCTCTGGGTGCCTTGCTACTGATACTGCAGAACCTTTTGAAACTGCTGCCAGCTGTCGGTGCCAGTGACCTGTATAAACGATGGCCTTAGGCCTGTTCTCACTGTATAAAATTCACACTGATCCAGGGGAAAAAATCATTAATTGTTTCAAAAGAATCCAAAGACTAAGTGATGCTGTGTGTGGGCTTTTACTCTTTACTGTGGCCTGCTAGGATGAGGGCTAAGGTTTTCCCAGGCATTTGGGAGTCTCCAGCTGCCAGTGATGCTTCTTGATCTGTTTTGGTGATGGTCCCTACGACCATACAGCAGGGGTTGCTGCCAGGGTAACTCAGCAGGGTCACTTGGCTTTTGGGCATAGGTGCCATGGTGACTCACTGTAGGTTCTGGAAATAGTGTTGGATCAGTTCTCCCCCGTGTTCCTAATCAGGCTTTGCACCCTCAGGCATCTTCTCATCCCTTGGCCTGGGGCTCTGCCCTCACCCTCAACATCATGTAGTAAAGAGAGAAGAGGAACAGTCTGAAATAGGAATGGGGGCCCTTGCCCCACTAATGTTTGAGGGCCATGTAGCATCCCACAGGGAGCCTAAGTCAGGTTGCTGAGCAATGTTCACACTGGCTGCTGTGCTCAGGCAGTCAGGATATGGACCAGTCTGCCTCAGCTGCTCTTGGCAAGGGGAAGGGAAATGGGTGGGCTTTGCTGTGGGCACTGGCATAGCAGTGTGGCCAAGAGAGATGCTTTCCATTTTCATTAATGTGTCTGCTCAAATGTATTTACAGATATTTTCCTTGAGCTTTTCTTGGTATTGGTACTGATGACTAGGAAGAGCCAGCTGGGACTGGGAAAGGAGAGAGGAGAGCAGAAGATGCCTTGTGCTGGCTCTTGGTTTGTGACCACACAGAGAATGTGCTCAAGCTGTGTCGCACAACAGAGGCACCTCCACGGCACCACCAAGTGTGGCATGGTGTGGCCCTGTCAGTGGCACCCTGTGGCCAAGAAAAATCTCATTGGCCTTGCTTTGGAGAAGGGAGACCCTTGCAGATGTGCCTATATTGTCTCCAAGACCTCAAATTTTGTTCTTGCATGAAGATCCAGCTCCTCGGGGGTGGTGTGCTGGGTCACCTTGCCATCTCCCAGGGCACTGCAGAGATGTGTGTGACTATCAAACATTTGAGCCTCCACATTTTAGAGCAAATGCTTTACAACATGAGCATCTACTCTTTGGAGGAAACACACAAAGCCCACGCTGACTACTTGATTACTTTGTTCTTCTGATGACCCAAACCACAAGGTTTGATGCAACATTTTGACATACTCAGAGCTGTACTTGTGCCTTCCTTTGGGTGACCTAGTGCTACACAGAGCAGCTCGGAGGGTACTCCAGTGATTTGTAACATGCTTTCTAGTTGAGGGCATGTATTTATTATGGTACAACAAATGAATGATTAATAGTTGCCATAGTGATAATGAGAACCTGAAGTCTTTGAGCACTACAGAGTCAAATGCAAGCCTTGGTACATCTTTGCTGCAAAGCACTCATGGAGGAGTCTTGATAATGGAACCAGCATCACATAGTAACACTAACACCCTATGGAGAAAAGCATTAAAAAATATAATATGCCTATTGAGAAATGGAAAAAAAAAACAAAAAAGGGGAAAGACTCACTTCAGGTTTTTCACTGTAAGAAAACATTAAATATTTTCACAGAATCTTCTTTTTCTATTTTTTTAAATTCAATTGAAAGCTGCTAGTTTTTACTGTTAACCTTCTCTATCTTCTTTTCCCTGGCACAACTTTGCTCACTGAAATGTTACATGGACAAAAATCTCTGCTTTCCAAGATCCTGCCAAAGCTTCTCTTTAATTCTAGGCACGTAAGAATTTCTCCAAAAATTTACTCACCAGCCACCAATAAGAAGTTTTTCAGGGATACAGAATTTCTCCCACTATTACCTCTTGGTATTCTGTGAAGGAAAAGGGCATTCAGACATCCATAGGACACTGACGCATATGAGGAGCTGCTGAAGATTTCAGCTGTTTGTTCAAGCTCAGATTGGCCACAAAGCCCCTCTGTACTGGACAACTTGTGCTGCATGGTGCAATGGCCACAGAGGAGCTTGTTAGTGATGGCAGCTCGTGAAGTTAACCTGGGTGATGTGTCCTGGCAGTCTCAAACTGGTTCTCTAAAAATGACAGTGTGCTAGAGGAGCTTTGGCTTGGTTATCCTCCACTGGATCCTGTCACTTTGCTGCAACATTTGGCCTGGAAGTGGAGAATCTCCAGAAGTATAAAAATTTGGGGGGAGGTCAGTGTGGCAAGGCCCTCTGCTTCTACAGGATGCCTTCTGGAATCATCTCCAAATCAGATTTTCACAACCCGCAGGGTTTAAAAGCAGAGAGCAGACTTGGTGGCCATCAGCTACTACAAGAATTAATTAAATGAGAGGGAAGGATTCTGAAACCACTACAAGAACTAATTAAATGAGAAGGAAAGGTTCTGAAACCACTGAGACATGCAGAAGATTTGTTTGGCTTGCTGGTACACTGAGAAATTCCAGCTGAGGATCTGGAAGACGAGCCAATTGATATATCCAGGAGATCAGACAAGGAGCAAGGCAGGAGTTATTGTGCCAAACTAAAGAACGTGCACAGTCTTGTTTGGCATCAATATGCAGCCATTACCTTCTGAGACAAAGGAAAAGTGGTGAGAAACCTCCTTGTGTCACTTCTGCATCTCCCCCACTCTCTTTGGGGCTTTTCCAGTTCTGAAGCATCAGGATTCTGTACTGTAAAATTGAGGTAAAATTGTTTTCCTTGCTTCCTCAGCCTAGGAATGTGAAGTTGCTCCTCAGCAACTTCACTTGAGGGAAAAGTGTTTTCCTTGCTTCCTCAGCCATGGCTGTGGGAATGTGAAATTGCTGTCAGCTCTTTGGAGCACTGGAGTTTTGAAGACACACTCTGTTCCTGGGGATACCAGCCAGTCCTTACCTTGACAGCAGTAAATTAGAGAAAAAGGAACATACAGGGTGATAATTGAGGGACAACAAAGAGAAGTAGTTCTGGTGTTACCAGCAAGTAACAAAGCATTAATTATTAGCCAGTACTGCTTTGCATGCCAATGCAGAGTGGAGATTCAGTGCCAGCAGGTATCTCCCATCAACTGACACTGGCATCAGGCACCCAAGAAGCTTCAAGATCTGTGAGTTTCTATCACCAGGTATTGCCATACACCTGCCTCAACTTGGCCAAAAGTCTGAGGGTTGCTCCAGTGTTGGCACAGCCTCAGTTACTGTGAACTCACGAGACCCATGTGTGTAGAAGCCAAATCCGCAGCCCAGGTGGGCTCCCCAGGTGGATTGCAATGTTGTCTTTGCCACAACAGAGATGACCTTGTGCTCTGCCTTTCTATTTAGTCCCTCAGACAGGCAGGAATGGATGTTTGTAGTGGTAAAATGTCACGCTGTTGTGTGTGACAGAATTGTCCTCTAATTATGGGTTTCACCCAAACCAACACCTGGTCACTCACAGTTCCTTTAGCATGCAGCCTAACCTGCTGAAGGGACTTCATCTGCAGCCACAGTGGGCCAAAGTTGGATATTAGGAAAAATTTCTTCACTGAAAGACTGGTTAAACACTGGAAGAGGTTTTTCAGGGAAGTGGTGGGGTTGCCATCCCTGGAAGTGCTAAAAAACTGAATAGTTCTGTCCCTTCACAATATGTTTTAGTGGGCATGGTGGTATACAGTTGAAGGTTGGACTTGATGATCTTGGAGGTCTTTTCCCACCTTAATGATTCTATGATTGTATGAAAATAATCCTGACACGCATAAATAATAAATTTGCATGCTATTCCTGAGCTGTAAAATTTTCCACAAAAGGGCAAAAGGACCACTTCAGTGAGAAGCTTTTTGTACAAATTTTTGTTCAATTAGCACAATTTGATTTATTGCTGGCTGAACCCTCAAACAGCCTGTAATTACAGACCACAACTGCAAAGGAGGAAGATTATGAAGGTTAAATGTATCAAGTCTTTGCATGAGAAGGAAGTGATCAATGAGGGNCTTGAAACTCAAAGATCACAAATTTGTAGGTAAGCCCTGAAGTGCGTTCCTAGGGCACAAGGTCTCCTTATCTGCAGAGGAAATGTCCCAGAGCACTGTGTCCATCCCAGTCAGGATGCTAAAGCCAGAATCCCTTCCTTACTCTCCTTCAGCAGAGAATGAGCAGTTTCTTCCGGTGCACAATCAGTCAGGCCGAGGTCTGCCCTGCTGGTGGTGATACCTCTCCACCATTCCCAGTGTGCAGGGATGTTCAAACCAAGAACTTCAGTTCCCTGAGCCCGAGGGCTGGCCACACTAAAACTCTAATGTCTCAGCAGGCATTTTGGCTCCAATCCANAAGGATTCAGGAGTGTGGCAGATCAGTGTGTGCTAGGACACTGTGTAATGAAAGAAGACAGCCCAGCAAATGAAAGCAGAAAACCTTGATTTTGCTCAGAGTGCCATTAGAAACTTAGATGTAGTTTTCACAAATAAATCCCATTTTAAGGGCTAGTGCTCTTTCTTTTCTTTCCCAAATTCACCTGCTGTGTTAATGCAGTGTCCTCTCACATTTGTTGTTGAAAATTAATTACTTGAGTAATAAGGAGACATAAAAAAATCTCTTCAAACAGGTTATAAAAGGAGTTGTTTGCGCTGAAGGGAAGTTGCCTACTGCATTTTAAGTTTGCAGCATGAATAAATCTCTTTGTGCTCTCGTTTCAGTGCTTTCTCACACACTGTGTCCCACCGTTGTGCCTAGAAGGGATAGACAAACGTAGTCTTTTGGGCTGGCTAGCCTTGTCCCAGAAGGATTCCTCTTAAAGACCATTTTCTGCTCTTTGCAGTCTTAAATCCCATGGGAGGAGAAACTTCCTGTGCTGCCTCAGAGGCAGGCTTGCCCTCTATTACATTTCACTTTAAGGAAATATTTTCCTGATCTTCAGCCTTTATGTCTCCCTCGCTTAATTCCTTCCCACTGCACCTAGTTAGATTCCCTTGTACAATTCTAAATAATTAATCACTCCTTCATTCATTTCAAACACTTGTTGAATACAGAGCGGAGACCAAGAATTCCTCATAGGAAGAAAAGGAATGGGAACTAGATGAGAGAGGACCAGTTGAGAGGCAAGGAATGGGGAAGGAACAATGCTCCAAGCATAAAATCCAAGCTGCTGGTAAGAGTAAAAGGGATACAGGAGAGCTGCAGCGCCCTGTGGCTGATTCATGCTGCTTACTTTTGCATATTAATTTGGGCAGGCATAACACAGTTCCTCCTGGGGTCTTGAAGTGCTCTGCTCAGGAGAAGATGCCTTTGATACCTGTCAGTCTGAAACAGCAGCAGTGCACAGGCAGCTCCCCAGGCATGGCTGGGCAGCTGAATGTGAAATGAGGGCAGTGGTGGGTGCACCATGAACAAAAGCCCTGCAGCCATCTGGGTGCCCAAAAAGCCTTCAGCAGGTGGAAGCTGCCCAGGTGAAGGCAGTCCTGCATACGTACAGAAGCAGAGCTCAGGAGAACTTCCAGAACACTGACGGTAATGCTGCTCACAAACTTGCTTTCCAAGGACACGTGTGGATTTTGCTGTACAAAATCCAGTTTTGAGTTGTGTTTTGGTGGTTTTATATTATTATTACTATTATTATTAT
>VYZR01024907.1:13943-24084 GCA_013400675.1 Oxylabes madagascariensis
TCCTTCAAATCCTGGAGATGGCTGAACAGCTGCCTGCCCATGGGACCCAGGGAAATTATTCCTTGTTTTGCTTTGCTTATGTGTGTGTAGCTTTTGCTTTCCCTGTTAAACTGTCTTTACCTCAACCCACGGGTTTTCTGGCTTTTACCCTTCCAATTCACTCCCCAATTCCCCTGATGAGGGAGGGAAAGAGTGGGTGCCTGGGGTTTGGTGGCTGCCTGGAGTTAAACCATAATGTTAAAAGTCATAATTGCGGATTGAAGTATGTAACACTTGACTCAAGGCTATCTTCTACTTGAAAGAAACAGAAATATCATAGAAGGAATGTTTTTTCCAACCAGAGGATAAACCTCATAACAGATACAACTACTTCACTTTCCATCTCACCATAACACGCCTGCTCACCTAAACTGGTGCGCTCTAATCACAGACCAGTCTTTTCCCTCAGCACCAGGATTTGAAGGAACACTGAAACCTCATACACTAACCAAGCAGAAGACCAGGATACTGTGGCACACTCTGCCACAGGCGAAGCTGACCTACCAAATCATACNATAAACCTCATAACAGATACAACTACTTCACTTTCCATCTCACCATAACACGCCTGCTCACCTAAACTGGTGCGCTCTAATCACAGACCAGTCTTTTCCCTCAGCACCAGGATTTGAAGGAACACTGAAATCTCATACACTAACCAAGCAGAAGACCAGGATACTGTGGCACACTGCCACAGGCGAAGCTGACCTACCAAATCATACACAATTCCTCAGTATTTTCTCATTTGTTCAAAATGTTTTACTCTAAGCCCAACTAGTCTATGTCTCTTACCAAAATGGGTACAACACATCAACTACTTTTTACTAGTAATATCTAATTTCTCATAAAAGGTGTTGTCTAGCTACAGCATCCCTTGTTACTGGATTACCACGAACTGGAGCAGACTGGGCACTACAGGGATGCCAGAAGTTTGCAGAGCAGCAGCATCGGGATTCACCAGGGTGTGTGCAACCAAAACTTGTCGAGCTGTTCTCCCTGCCTTTAATACCTGGGACAGCCTTCTCTGACCTACTGCTCCTGCAGTCAGGCAAGCTGTAGATTCAGTGTTTATGCAGCAGCTTCGTTGTGTTGCTCTAAGTATTCTGATGGAATTAAAACACTTCCTGACACTTTTTTGTCAGTTACTGTACAGCACCCACTGCTGACAAACCCAGTTAACCACAGTTCCATTCTGATGCTGCAAAATTAAAGGTTAGTAACAAAGACACTCTGACAGGCCCTCCTCCAGAAGTTTGTGGAGTACCTAGGAGGGAGCAGACCTGGCTGCACAGCCTTCCAAGCTCTCTTTGCCTGACCAGCTGTTTTCAGGCTGCTTCTGTTCTCTCCCACAGCTCCTTACATGCCACACCATGTATCCCATACCAGCCTCCACCATCTGAATTTATGACACAACACCTGACTTCTACTGTAACAGAAGCTCCAGCATCATTGAGTAAGAACTCATAAAGTGCTTTTCTCTTTACAACAGTTTTGATGTCATTTTTCCAATAGGTTTAATACAACACATAATGAGCTTCTAATCTGTGTAACACAACTCATGTAACACACACATTTGCAAGTCTCAACCCTCAGCCGTAACACCTAGAACTCAGGAGCTGCAAGATGCTACAATGAAGGAGGTAAGTGCCACAGAACTTCCAGGTGCTCACAGCTTCTGACCAAACTGAAAGACAGATTGAAAGAAAAGCCATAAAGAAATATTCTTCTCAAGTTTTTTCTTAGTAGTGAAAGTTCTGTATAAACTAATCTATCAAAAAGTTCAAAAATAGCAGCTCCAACTGAACTCTACAATTCACGGAATAAAGAGACTGTATCTAAGCACAAAAAGCACAAGACACAGGTACTTCTGAAGCCATACTCACTTTCTGTGTAGTAGTTACTGCACATACATAACCTTTAAAAATACTTACATTTTCCCAAAAGTTTCACACCATTGTATGCTGGTCAGTTGAATCCTTGTGTGGCTTTCTGTTCACCAGCTCCCACACAGCTACTAAAGAACAGGGCACAACAGGCAACTGCCAGGTGGTCCTGATCAAGCGAGCAACCCCATCCAAACAAACCTGGAAAAGATCAGCTCACCTGGCTGCTGCTTACAGCAATGCCATTCTTAACAAGGACCTGGCTCACACTTGAGAGCAGCTTTGCTGGTGTGATCAGGAAGGTGAGGAAGGCTTCCAGAGCAGAACACAAAAAAGCTGCCTTGCAAACAGGCTCATGTTACACCAGAGATCCACTTGTGGACGCCTCTTCTCGTTACAGGAGCCTAAAGAGCAAAACAATTCTTGTCAACTGTTGCATCCCCGCCGTGTGGGTGGGGTAGGAACAAAGCTGACAAGCCCTTCAGAGATAAATGTTTTGGAGCTGTGTCCTGTGTGTCTCTAGGGGTGTGTGTAAGCTTGCTGATAGGCTTGAACTAACTTTTCCATAACAGACACCTAAAAGAGAAATATTTTAGGGAACTGCAAACCTAAAAAGGTCAGTAGTCTACTTAAGGATGCTGAAGACTTCCATGACAGCTTATTCAGCTGCCAGACATTATAATAAAGCACCCCACTCTGGCCTTGGCATCTAAAATTAAAACAAAGCAATAGTATTCAAAATGCTGACTATGGCTTCAAATTAATATCATTATTTGATACATATGTAAACCCATCCACAGTCACAGCAGAAAGAGTACAGTGCTTTTTCATAGAGTTACCAGTAGACATACTAACATTTGTCTGTGTAATAAAGCACAACCACCTAATTTTCCCTCTAGCATGACTTTAATAGTTAAAAATCAAATCTGTGCAGAGTGTACTTTATTTGTTCACATTACCTATTTGTGGTTAAAAACCACTTCATCTGACAGTTTAAAAGCATTCTTTTAAAACAAAAGAATTAAACATAGCTTGTGCTAAAAAATCTGCAAGTTACATGGATGCAATATTATACAGGAGTATAAAAAAATCAACAGTATTCTACAGAAAATATTCTCAAAACAGCAAATAAAGATTAGGCATGTAGGCATGATCCTTAAACAAACAAATATGAATTAAAAAACAGCTAACAAAATTAAAAAAAAATTCCCAAATATCTGTATAAAAAAAGCAAGGATTCAAAGTGCAGGTGCTCCAGTTTTCATTTTAACAGATTATTCAGTAAGTCAATACAGGATACCATTCATTTCATATAAAGTGACAGTGTTCTCAGTAAGATTTAAACATTCAGTTACATTATCTTGCAGATTTTTTTTCATTACTGCTGCTTTACACTGTAGTAAATAAAGACTTATGCAATACAGGCTTTTATTTTCTTAATCTAACAAGGATATAATAGGTTGGTGGTAAAGGTTAGTTTTAAGAACTAAGCTATATTTGCTGAAGATCCAGCCTTAGAAGTAGATATATATACTTTTTTTTTTCCTAAGTTTTTAAAAACAGACTTAAAATTTTGAAAAGAGACTCTACCTTTTCTGTTCTGGGACCTGCATACACTGTCTTTGGAGAGCACCAGCAAAGCTTCCAAGTCCACTGGTTAGGAATACAGCCCTGGGCAGAGTCATGCTGGAAGTCTTCCTTTGGTGGCCGCAGCTAGGAAAGGGCTTTCTCTCTGCTGAACCCAGGGAAAGGCAAATGGGCAGGAACCATCACATTTATCCACATTTGCCTAATGTGGCAGCTAGGTTGGGATAGACTTCTCACCTCCACTTGAGCACACCAGTCTCAGGCAGAGGAAGTTAGGAGCCAGACAAGTGTCACTGAGGTGTTCTTTCATATATTCAGAAAAGTAAAATCTAAGCATACGTTCAAAGCCTCTTTGGAAAAAAAATTTGTATGAAATAAAATTATGCTTTAATGATGTTGCCTGGAACTTATTTTCACCTGAGGTCCTTTTCAGGTTGACAGTGTCCCTTTATATTTTAGGTTCTTCCCATTTTGGTTTTTTTTTAACCCAAGCATCAGATCTCTATATATGTCTATTTTAAAAATGCACATAAATATTGGCATTAAGTTTATATTTAGAAATTAAGAACTAATCTTTACCATTATACACTGACAGCAATATTAATAATACACACACTTCACTGACAAGCGTTATTTTTTTCTGTATTTTGAATAAAATTTGCATGTGTAACATTTCCCACAGAAAGAGTGATTATACTTGAAGATAGTTATGTTTGCACCCCAACATTTTCACATTAGTGAAAACAACTATGTTTTGAAAATACCAGGGCCTCTGCCAGGTACTAATAAATAGAGAATAAAAAGAAAAAATGAAATAAAAAACCCGATTGCCTTTTATCCCGACATAGTAGAGATTTCATAGTCGCTGGCCGAGGTTATCGGTTTACCCCTCATCCTGATGTTTTTAGCATTAGTAATCCTAGCCATCATGGACACAGGCTTGTCGAAGTACCTGACCAGCGCTGGCTCAGTCAAAAGGGAGGCTAAAAACTGTTCAAAGGTGATGGCCCAGTCCCTGTCAATGCTCGTGCTCCTGCGGAGGGCAGGGGTGTGGCTGCTCCGCACCAGAACCGTGTCTTCCCCGATGTCCTCGCAGTGCAGCTTCTCCTCCTCATGCGAGCCCGCGCTCAGCACCGAGTAGGAGGACATGGAGCTGTCGTCTTTCGTGTCGTCGTCGGAAATGAGCATGGAAGAACAGGCTCCATTGTCCCTGGGAGAAGAGTCCTCCAGCTTAATGTCTTCCATCTGCATGCCCAGGGCGCTGTCGGTGCCGGCGGCCTCCTCCTCGCTAGCCGCGAGGCCGCCCCGGAACGCCTTGTGCTGCTCCAGGGGGTACTGATGGTGCTCCTTCTTCTGGAACAGCTCACTCTGCATGGCTTTGCTGCAGCTGTTGCTGCTGTCTGTGTCACTGGGGGGCTGCACACTGAAGAGCTTCCCAACCTCCCCGATCTCCAGGAGCAAGCTCGTCACGGCAGCCGTAGCGTGGTACAGGTCCTGCTCGTTGGGGTCTTCACTGAACATGTTGTACATCGTCTTGCACAGCTCGATGAACTGCCCCTAAACACATGGGGAAGGAACATTAGCAAGAGCAGGAAGAAATCATGCTGACATCTTCCAAATCAGTTTTAGAAGTCCGGGATTGAGGCAGGGCACAGGAGTTTGTGTGACTAAAGTGAAATTTGAAGTAACCCAGGTGCAGTCTAGGAAGTATTTTCTATGACTGACAGTCAGATATGTTGTGTCCCTTAAAGGTGTTTAGAATAAATTGTTGGATGTTTTATCCAACATATCACAAATATAATTCTCTGCAGCCACAGGGCAACAGAGGGTGAGCAGTAAGACACTTGGGATTCATTTTGGTGGATTTTCTTGCAGGAACGATGCTAAATATAACGGTGCTAAAACTGATGAGAAGCAATGCAAAACGAAGACCTGCAGCACTCCTTAGCTGACAGGAGTAACTTAGTTGAATACAAGCCTTTTGAAATTCAAAACGGACGAATTAAATAGGAAGATTTGCTCAGGGCTACCTTAAATAACAATCAGTGCTCTATAGGAAATAAACCTTCCCTACATGCTCTGGAGGAAACAGCTATCCCAATGGGTCTCCTCCTCCTTAGCAGCAGTGAATCTAAGAGGGTTGAGACTAGCAGTACAAATTACAGAACAAAAAATACTACTTTCAGATTATGCTTATTAGACATTAAGAGCTGGCTGGTGATAATTCAGTGTCACATCCTTTGCCTCGAGATCAAAATAATATGTTTTACCGTTCCTATATGTGTGTATCTCATTTTTGGAATGCTTTGGGAGCTGAATGCCAGTTAAGGTATTTTGTAGACAATAAACTTCTGCAATCAGCTGACTGTTACTCTGGTAAAAAAGTATCTGCTCTAAGTAAAACCTTTGTTCAGTGTTAATACATTGAATATTTATAGCTATGCGAAGAAAGTTTAAATTTAATGAAAAGTAAGTGTCAGCAGAAGTACCTGATTCAGCTTGGGCAAGTCCTTTGTGTTTTTTGCTTTGGATTTATTCTCTTGGCTCCACATCCTCAGGTAATTTCGATTGTCTTGTGAGCTCTTCTTGCCTATTGCCAACAAATTACCCAGAGATGGAGGAAAAAGTCCATGAAGAAACCTTAAATTATTACCTTTATTCCCCATTTTCAAAAGGAGCATCTTTACATGAAATGAAAGATGTAACTCACACGGAGACACCAAGCATACCTTTGTCTGTTTTCAGACTCACTGTAACAAACCCATCATCTACTCCATGTTTGTTCCTGCTGTCTAGGCCAACAACTAGGAAGTGGAGGGGCAGGGGGAGAGAGAGATCAGTGTGGATTTAGATACAGACATTTTTTTCATGTGTACAGTGCAAAATCACAAAATGTTAACAAATATTTACAAACTCTGCAAAAAAAAAAAAAAAAGGGCAAAGTAAAAGTTACAGGAATAAATGATGATTTTTGCTGATTCTTAAACCTGCTGATAAATTCAATTTAATTTATAATGCCACTGCAGAGGCTGGGACAATCTTAGGTTTTGTCTGCGTAGT
Source organism: Oxylabes madagascariensis (assembly GCA_013400675.1). Classification (NCBI taxonomy): domain Eukaryota; kingdom Metazoa; phylum Chordata; class Aves; order Passeriformes; family Timaliidae; genus Oxylabes; species Oxylabes madagascariensis. The sequence continues at coordinate 20,513 of VYZR01024907.1, forward strand.
ACAATGATTAACCCATGCTAACAGAACACACCTCCTAGGCATGATACATGTTTGGTGATTATACTAGTGCATCTTCTTTTGCCTCTCAGGACTTGAAATTGCCATTTCTAGACTATTAACTCTTACCTGTATTTTCAAACAACTTTCCTTCCACTTATAACCTGGAGGATGGATTATGTTTTTCTTGAATCAGAAAGAAACTTCACATCAAGTATGACAAGAAAGAGAAAGCCATTTAAAGCAGCAGTGATGAGACCCTGGCTCTCACTAACGCACACATGACTTCAAACTGCTGAACTACATTTTGATGTATCTTTTGCTCTCAATTTTTTAGAATGTTTTAAGTTCTGATCCAAATACATCTTGAAAGCCAATCTATTTATTCTTATTCTCCACAAAATTACTTCTGCTACAACACACTTACGGCATTATTCTGCAAGTACTTCTGCAATGCACAATTCAGGGGGACTCTTAGTGTACACATGCCTGCACCTCTAAAGATACCAACACATACACAAATGCTTCATACTTCTTTCTAAAGAGAATATTTTGCTAGCAAAATTTAATCCAATTAAAAAGTAGCTCCCTAAAAAGACATGTTGACTGAAATGCATCACCTCATCTGCTCATGTCCGAGACAAAAGATGCCTACCATGTGTACAGTCTGGTGTGATGTCCTCAAAAAAGTACTGAGTAGCTTCAAAAGCAGAGTCTGGCTCCTCTTGCTCAGGAGACGGATCTAAGCAACACAATAAGATTCTTTCATTAAAAATTCCACCCTTTAATTAAAAACTGAAAGATATTTCCATTAATACATTTAGAATGTCCATTTCTAGAAGTAAAAGTATGAGGGTGTGATGGGCTAGGAAGCATCTCTTTCTAACTCACAGGAGATGAACAAGTGGACCTGAATTGTCTCCTTCCCAGGATGATCCAATACGGTCTCACGAGGAGCTGTTTCCTGTCAGAGGCTGGCTTACCCATGTTCCCATGCCTACTTCCACTACTTTCTTCTGTGCAGCTCAGTGTGTCCTAAGCAGGGTGTGATCTCTTTCCTACCTGGAAACAGTCTGTCATCATTTGGTATGAGCTTACCAGTCCCCAAATATGAGAAGCTGCATTCTTAAAAACATATTTTTTGTAATAGTTCAGTTTCTTTTTTAATTTTAAGTATTTTTTCCCAGTTGAATTACTGAATCCCACAGGCCTACCTCCAAGCAAAGCCAGCTGGGAGCAATCAGAGATGTTCAGAGCATACAAAGGTGAATGCCCTCTCAAAAGTTTTTAGACATTTTTACCACAGCATGTAAATGTGCACAAGAATTCAACTACCAAGCAGTTGGAATGTTCCTAAAGTGCAGGTTCAGTGAAGACGACAGTAGGTTCTTTATGGCACGTGTGTGACAAGCCAGAGAGGACACAGTTCCAGTATAGCATTTTCAGAACTGTTCTGAGGTGTTTTCATCCCCTCTCCACCCTTAACCGCTTCTCTCACTTAGCTGAGTCTAGGTTTGTACAGCTCCCTGAAAAACACATCTATGAAATGATCTGGAGGTTCCCTCTGCAACAGTTGTGTCAGCCCAGAGGAGAAACCAAGAAAAAGCCTGGGGACAGAAATGAGGAGTCAGGACGTGCAGGAACATTTCAAACTAGCTTAATTTTCAAACTCTTAAGTAGAGTGCATAATGGTAACATATGCTGAACACTGGATTTATGCCTGGAGGATATCACCAATCTCAACTTAACAGGAAAGAGACATTTATATGTTTGAGGAGGGATCAGTTGAGGGCTGTGAGGGTGCTTTCAGACTTTCCAAATCTCTGTCTGGTTAGAGTAGAAGCTTCCTGATTTTACTGTGGCATAAACAGCTACAATAATTCCCACAAATTAATTTTTAATTGGGAAAGCCAGTCATAAACAACTCTGCTCCAAATTCCTGTTCTCATCAAAACAAGAGCTATTTTAACATCATTTACTTACCAGGCAAAACATGCATTTTATAGAGTAGCTTCAGCTTCTCTGTAAGATCTCCATGGCACGCTGCACCTAAACAACATTACATGCAGTACATTATTAGTCAGCATCCCATACCATTTTATTTGTTATTGCTGCACTATTTTGGTTCAGAAGCTGCTACATTCACTCTGGGAAGTACTGTACCTCTTTACAGCTCAAGATCATAAGGCAGTCACTTGACCTCTAAGGTCATATAGTAAAAACAGTAAGAGAACACAGACAAATCTACCCTGAATTTAGTACTTCAATCTTGGGTCCTTTATTAAATGCCTATTTCATAATACTCCATCTATGGTTATGGCATTATCGCTCAGAAAGGCCTCCAGCTGGAACTTAACAAGACCTTTCTTGTGTGGACTTCAAACTTTCTGATCTGAGGATCCAATAACAACATCACATGTCTCAGAGCAGTAAGATATTTAGAACAACAACAACAACAAGAGAAATTCAAGTAAACAGCATTTATCACAGCTTAGCCATGGGCAAAACTGATGTTCAGGCAATACATTCTAGTGATTTTTCCACATCAACCCTTCTGGGCTACACTAGAATTAGCTGTATGAAATCCAAGAGGTCTATTGAAGCCCCTCCTTCCAATTAATTAAATGGACAGTAGTTAATTTTAAAGTAACAAAACAACTGATAATCAGATTTCTTCATAAATCTCACTTCTTGTGACATGCCATCCATAAATAAATGAATTAACTTTCAATAATTAGATTGTGCAGAGATTTATTTTACCTTATAGGTGACTGTGTCAACTTACCTCTGCTATGAAAACTACAGAGTGTGGTGTGGCAAGTACTAACAATCACAGTCTCTTGTAGAGCTTAACACTCCAATAAATACAGATGTTAGGCCCAAAAACTGAGCATGTCTACATTAGCCATTTTGCTTTCAACATGGTCCTTTTTAAGCACAAAACCTCATTATGTTCCCATCTGGTGTATCACACCATGCAGATAATGTGTTGTCTTCTGGTAAAAGCAATATGAAATAACCGAAGGACAGAATGGGCTGCACTTCTGCATCTTCCATCAACAGGGAACTGCAAAATAGGATTCAGGGCACAAGGTGACACCCGTAGGCTTGTTCCTCTCTCTGTCCCCAGATATGAAGAGAACTGAAAAAGCTCCGCAGCTACTGTGTGCTTCCTGATGCACACTTTTCCTTCCTCCTAATGCATCCCTTTTCCTTTTTGTTCAAAATTAGGAAGAGCAATGCCAGCAGGTCAAGGGAGGTGATCCTGCCCCCTGAAAGGCTTGGAGAAGTGGTGAGGTAACCACTCTGCTTTTTGAGTATCGTCCTGCATTCTGTGGTTGAAAAACCCCTGTTNCTGAGCAGCACAACTCATTGGGCAAACCACTCCTATATTTGGACTATATTATTGTAACAGGGCACAGAGTAAACATAAAGGATGCACCAGGTTATTCCATCTTTGCTCAGCTGAGGCTGGCCCTAGAGGCACCTGAAGTAGGAGGTTCTTGAGCTATTTGTTGTAGGGACAATGAAAAAGAAATGGAATTATTAAAAGTCCTGGGGGGCATGGTGAAATA
>VYZR01024909.1:1756-16332 GCA_013400675.1 Oxylabes madagascariensis
AAGGTGACATGTTTAAAGTCTTTTTTATACTAAGGGGAGCTTTAATTCTGACCCTCGCTGGCATGCAGTTCTGGAATGTATACATCTGAAGACTTTCGGAGGTATATACAGCAAATCACTAATCCCTTATTATGATTTTGAAGTTATTGCAGCTGTTGTGTGCCAAAATAAATCTGAAATTAGTTTAAAAACTTGGAGCAAAGGGGACTGGCATATTAGCTGATCTTTCTTTCACCTATCTAAAAGAAAAAATAAGGTACTTTATTTGACAGTTTGAGACTTTGAGGTAGAAAGCAGTGGTACATTTTGCGGAAAAATATTTCTTAAAAAATACTATAAACCATTGCTATCTTTTCAGTAAACAAATTCAATAACATCGCACAGATTTAAACAAGAAAACAAAACCTCAACAATATAGAAGCACTTCTACTCACCTTGCACTCCTTCAGAACTGCTTATTCACTTTGTAAGCATCTGTGGGTGTTACCTTTATAGCGATTCCCTGCCAGGCAAGCTGCAGCCCATCTGATGCTGTCATAGATGCATCACTCCTTGACTTTGATCCTTTCTTTGGTCTCTCACTTCACTTCCAGAATAAAGCTTTGGTTTTCTAACCATCAAAGCTATATATGTATCATGTCTTGGCTACAGTAGAGATAGTCTCTCTTTCTCTCAGTAGGGCTACAGCGTTCTTTTGATCACTGAAAATCAAAAGCCAACAGAAGTGTTGTAATAACTAGGAAGAAAACATTTCCCATTGAGAACATCCACTGGATAATAACATAGCAGCACCAGAAAAAATACCTTGGATTTTGCAGGATAGGGACCAAAAGTGAATGTATCACATTAAGCATACACCTTATAAATTTGTCCAAAGCAGGAATCTGTTTCCCTCTAAGGACATTTATTGTACTTAGTAGTGTGAAAATGGCAGATGGGTTGCACAGCAAGGAAAGCACCATCCATCTCTTACTCATTTTGTCCTGGGAGAGAGCAAAATGAAAATTAAACACTGATGATTCATGAAGAATTCTTTCCAGGTATGGTGGATATTATTTGAACCCTTTTCTTTGGAGAAGCAAATTAACTTTGCTGTGGACAAACACAATGGCAGGTATTCATTTCTGTACGCAACCACGTGACAAGACTTAGTTTGTACAAAAAACCGCATCTTTTCAAATGTATTTTGGACTTCTTTAAGTGGATTTTCCCCTAAAATAGTTTTCTGCTCAACTGAATTGTGCAATTTATGTAAATGATGTGTGTGTGTGTAAATAGAGGGAAAGTCAATCCTGTTCCTACAGCCTGTGCATTTTCTGCCTTATCTACGTATGAAATGGTGCAGCTTCTGTCTGTTTAAAGGTCCTACACTGAAAGAAAAGGCCACCAGCAAGAAAGGCACCTTCCTCCCACAACAGTTTGAGCATTGTGCAGCAGAACAGATTGTATCAGTTTTAAAAAAAGTCATGTCCCTGATAAAACAGTATCAAAAGCATGTAAAGATCACGTCTCCCTCCTCTCATTGTTAGTCAGCTACTTTTATGTAACAAAATGCCAGCGTGGTGATTCTGATCTAATTCAGCTGCACAAGCACTTTGACTGAAAGTTCAGAGGTGTTTTTAATCCTCTCCAACATGACCTAATAGAGGATGGCAAAACAGGAAGCCCTCGTGCGCAGATCCTTCCTCACTGTAAGGGCAGGGTGGAAGGTGCCATCTGTCATTTCATGCCATTATATTGGAAAGTGCTGTCTCCTCTAAACTCCTTGCAGCAGCTGCTCCTGAAGGCTCAGCTCTTTGTCCTGAGCAGGCAGCTGCCTCTGCCACCCCTGTGGGAACAGTTTTGTTTTCACAGAATCAGACAGGGCTAGAAGTGATCTCAGAGGTCATCTGGTCCTTCCGCCAGCCGCTGGGATGGATAGGCATTCCTGACAGATGTTCTCCCTGGCAGGCAGAGATTCTGGCTCTCAGAGACCAAACCTAAGCTGCCTTTCCTAAATTAGGAGACCTACCAGCTCCTCCTGCGTGTAGTGGCAGTTTGATGCCCAGTTGTTTTTCAACAATGACCATTTATTCAAGCCATATGATTTTGTGAAAACACAGGATTTTACTTGAGGAATCCATTGTGAAGATGGTGGCTTGGTCTTTTAGAAAGTTTCTGTCCTTCAATTTTATTCTCCAGGTTTCATGCTTCCTATTCCACTACCCCCTGCTTAGCCTTGCTAAACCGGTGACACAAAAATCCATCAAATTCCTTGGCTGCAGGACCACAAAGCATTAAAGATTTAATTTCAAACGAACAAGGCAGCCTGCACCTCTTCAGATCTACTACTGACTTTTTGTAAGGACATGGGCACTGGGTAACACACCATTAAGCTGAAACAAAAATACAGTCAGTGCCTACAAATGAAAGTAATTCAGAGAATGAGAGAATGGGCATGGTGCATNATTACTGCAAATTTCTACTCTCTCATTTATCCTTAAGGGTTAATCCTGTATGCAAGCAACTGTGCAATGATGGTCTCCAAAAATACACTAGAACTCTGATCATAAATGTCTTTCTGCTTCTAAAAATGCACACAAATTATACATTGAATATATAGGTGCTATATATTCCATTCTCTTTACAGGTTATATGTATGATACAAGGTATTTAAGGAAATGCTTCTCCAATTTGAGCATCGTGACTTAAGTGTCAGTCAGAAAGAGCAAGGTTATTTTAAAGACACAAGTCAAGATTGTGTATGATTTGTACAATACTAACAGAAGAAAAAGGAATAGCGAGGCCCTTGGAACGAATGTAGACATGCTGTGTTCATACAGGACAGAAGCCAAATGGTAACAGAGCTTTGGGATTCTAATGCTTTGAGAAATTAGTTTTCTCTCTGATTTGATATACTATTTTTTTCAGCTGATTCTGATAAAATGCCCTCCCCCTATACCAAACTACTTTACTGTTTCAGTCGTTTACCTTTAGTGCAACGTAGCATNATGAAAGTAAGTCGTAGAATGAGAGAATGGGCATGGTTCATTGAGGTCTCTGTTCCTGGAGAATAAATTCATCCGTACAAACTCCCTCCTAATTTGCAAAAGAAATTGTGTAAATTTTTATTAGTGGGCACACTTTTTAGCAGATGCTTATACAAATAATCGTCTGTGGTAATAATGAGATATGCTTGGCTTCTCTCACTGATTGATGTATTCTGCCTGTACACACCTGCATTTGAAAGCACAGAAAAGAGTATTATTCTCTATGAGAAGAAGGAATACTGAAAGCCTCAAACAGTCCTGCATTTGCAACAGAAAGAGAAAGGACTTTTTGAATGACTGGCTAGTGATAAGTGAAAAAAAGTCCTATTGTGTAACCACACAAAGCACTGGAGACAACACAAACCTATTTACATATGAGAACTCAGACCTCAAGCAAATCCTATAAGAAAGGACATGAGACAGGATAAAAGATATGCAAAAACCAGAATTCCTTCTTCTCCTCAGAGATTACTGCAAATTTCTACTCTCACATTTATCCTTAAGGGTTAATCCTGTATGCAAGCAACTGTGCAATGATGGTCTCCAAAAATACACTAGAACTCTGATCATAAATGTCTTTCTGCTTCTAAAAATGCACACAAATTATACATTGAATATATAGGTGCTATATATTCCATTCTCTTTACAGGTTATATGTATGATACAAGGTATTTAAGGAAATGCTTCTCCAATTTGAGCATCGTGACTTAAGTGTCAGTCAGAAAGAGCAAGGTTATTTTAAAGACACAAGTCAAGATTGTGTATGATTTGTACAATACTAACAGAAGAAAAAGGAATAGCGAGGCCCTTGGAACGAATGTAGACATGCTGTGTTCATACAGGACAGAAGCCAAATGGTAACAGAGCTTTGGGATTCTAATGCTTTGAGAAATTAGTTTTCTCTCTGATTTGATACACTATTTTTTTCAGCTGATTCTGATAAAATGCCCTCCCCCTATACCAAACTACTTTACTGTTTCAGTCGTTTACCTTTAGTGCAACGTAGCATATAAGAAGTAATTTTATTCCACAATACAAACAGCCTTTGATATTGTTTAGGAGTAATGGAACAGGTTAAAATGTGGTCCCGTTTAAGCTTGTACTTTACCTGTTCAAAACTTCACTTGTTAGCCCACCTCTGCATGGAATGTTTGAATTTTCCAATATCCATGAGGCCTTTCAGTACAAATAATTACTGCTTTGTTAAAATCAAGATTCAGGTAACCAAAGATACTGTAAAAGGTTGAGAGAAAAAACCCCAACAAAATGTACTGTCCCTGTCATCCAGGTGCTTTCATAACTGAAGTAACAACCTTATTACACTGCCTGCTTGTAAATTATTTAAAAGGTTCTGCTGTTTGACAAGTCAGAAGAGTTTAAGCAAGAGCTGGTAAGGCTCAGACACGCAACTTTATTGTTCATGACAGCGCCTGGTATCCTGAGCCAAAAGGAGCTCACAAACTCTTACTCGTGTCTAGCCAGATAATCACAGGGACGTTTCTGACCTGTGGAAGAAATGCTTGTGATTTCTGAAAGTGAGCAGCTAGCACTGCAAGGAGGATTGAGCTGCTAACATGAATTTAAGGCAGTGGTTTGACATAGAACTGAACTCTCTATGCGCTAACAATTCCAAACAGTCTGCTTTGGCCACTAAATTCTAGCAATCCATTATTTGCATGGGATTTCTCCTCCCATAATAAACTGAGGGATTCTGAAAGATTACATTCTCTTGAAGACATTATCTTAATAAAGTCTTAGCACAAGTGCATTTAAAATCTGCTGCAAAAGTTCAAAGAGCCAAAATAGTCACAAGTCTGTGTATTTCAGTAGCAGATGGCTTTGTCTTTTTAACTTGCATACCAACCTTATCTGAAAAATGTAAATTCTACTGCTAAAAGCACATTCCTCTGAAATCAGATGTGGGCTTCATTACTTAGGGCTGGTTGTTTCCACATTCATTTAATTAAGTTTTGTGAACAGAACAGATGAAAGAGAGGGGGCCAAAAAACTAAGGGAAAGAGGATTTTGCAGTGAATATTCGTCCCCTCCAAAGTTCCTCTGTCATTTAAAACCCAATAGCAAACACTGCTGAGTGAGTCATCTCAGTGAGAGCTCCTTGCTAATCCTCTTCATTCCTTACAAGATGCAATTGCCCCACAAGCTGCAGGTGCCAGTCCAGCACACATCCAGCCTCACCTAGGCTTTAATCCCTGGAGCACATCTGGGTTCTGTGGGGCCATCTCGGCTCTTCCAGACCACCTCAGCTCAGGAGAGTGTGTCCCTGTGCACAGATCCCCCAGGCCCTTTCAGCCGTGGCAGAACCTAGTCCTCACAGCAGACCCTGGGTATTTGTAACGCTACCTGCAGAGTTGGAGTGGCCAGGATCATGGAATAAACAGTTAAGAGGCTTTACCACATAGGGAGCTTGGAAACTCCCAGAAAATGTTAAAATCAATAGAAGATGACTTTGCAAATAAGAGAAATCTTTTAACTACTTTGCTAAGAAAACAAACAAGTTATTTCCTTAAGTCATGTAGCATTGTCCAGGGTTAAATGTAGTAACTTATAAATGTAGTAACAAATAAACCAAAGATAATGGATGGGAAAATGTACTTCTGTGGAGCTTCTGAGAAAATGCATGTAGTGAAAAGGTATATGAACCTCAAAGTGCTATGGTAATGTATCCTGTACAGGCAGGCATCACAAAAACAGGGTAAAATCTTGCAAAGTGGCTGAAGGTGACGGAGCTGTACATTGGAGAAAAGACCTGTTGTTAGGGTTCCCTTTGGCATGTACCTGATTAATCCTTCCATTTCACATTCCTCCCCAGCAGCCAGCTGAACAGCAGAGTGGGGGAATTAGTTTCCTTTGCCCTCAGAGCAATCTAATTCCTCAAGGAAAATGGATGGCTTTAGCTAGGCAGCTAAATAAAGTCAAAGAAAACATGTTATTTCCAGTTAAGCAAAAGCGTGTACCTGCAACTAATGGCTGTCACATTAAAAATACTTAACAAGTAGCATAGCCCCAGTCTCTAAAACAGGTCATAAAAGGACATGAAAAATTCCCCAAGGTGTCAGCAGCAGAACTAATCATGGGATTTTAAAGAACTCGTGTCCCAGGACCTTAGCATCTCCTTCCAAACTGTGCCAAGCTCCCATCTCCAGAAACTCTGACCTTCCTCCCACTGCTCTTCCCATCCAGCATCCCACTGAGTCCTGAAGGCAGCACCTGGGGGTTTCCCAGTGCCCCTTGATGTATCTACAGTTTTCATCCTCTCTCTAAAAGATGTGCTGAGACTCACCTCCTTCCCACACGCCCCTCTGGCACCAGCACTGCAGGGCCCCGGCTACTGAAGAGCTGCCAGCAGCTGCGTGACCACACAGCTTTTGCCTTCTGGCAGCCGGGTGGCCAAACAGAAACCAAAAGGGGAGTTATTCCTGTCATCCTGTCCAAGGAAGGAGCAGTTAAGTCTCTCTCCTCCTCCAGCTCCAAATTCTTACAAGGTTTCTACGAACAGAGCAACTTCTGTCCTATCAGATCGAGTTTATAGCAAGCAGACTGATGGAAAATGCTGGGACAGATTCACTGTATACGCTTTGTTTCCTTAGGATGAAGGCTAAATGTGACACAAAACCTTAGGCTTGTAAATAAGTGGATCAATTATAAACACTGTGGGGGCTTTGCTACTCTCTCCATTGCATTTAAAAATTTGCAAACTGTCTTATTTACAAGAAATTCTAAACATAATTTTTAAAAATCAACTTATTTTAGAAGCCATATAAAATGATCTGGTTACCTGTGATTAGGAACTAAATTAATTACAAATACTATTATAATTTTTGCCTAATTCTTCTCCTAGTCTTCCAATTTCTCTACACCAAATATTGTACTAAAGTCTCAACTTTAGCAAGCATCTAAACTATGCACAAACTGAGTGCAATTTCACCCCACCTTTATTGGAAAACTCTTTCTTTGAAGCCACATTCATGCTTTTTACAAGTTATTCTAATGATTGCCTACTGCATTTCAGTGCCTTAAAGCAGTACCTTTTAGTAATACATTTGTAGTGTGTATTTGAATATCTCCTGTATTTTAGTATACAGCTGTTCCACAGTCTTGGAAATAACAGCAATTCTGATTTTAGGAAAAGATCCCTGCTTTGAAGTCAATCCGCACTAAAGTCAATAGTACTGACAGTGACTTTACTAGGAGTTGAAGCTGAACCTAAATGTTCATCTGTTATATTAGCCATGGTATCAGCCACCCATTACTTTTTGGCACCCACTTTTGTCCAAAGTGGAGCACTCCTTCCAGACTCTTCTCCTTTTGTAGACTAAGGAAATTTCCAGGGAACTAAACTGTAATGTAATTATGACAGTATGACTCTGCAGTTGTCATAGCAATGGAATTAGGTTGATATGCTGTTGAAGTAAAAATAAAACTTCAAGTACAGCTAGCAGAGGACTAACAATTATTTCTAACTGCTTTACCACGTTTATAGGCCCTTTGGAGAAAGCCAGTCAAGTTACCCAGGGTAGACTGCCTTCTGAACTGCTGTACTCAGAGTTTTCCACCTCTGGGCAGCAGGAGCCTGACTGTTCTTTTTTCCTTGTAAACCTGTCTTTTCCTGGGCCTGCTCATTATTGCATATGCTATGTGGGACTGGAAAAGTTCCACAGTGTTCACTGGATAGAGAAGTTTCCAAGAGTTTCTTTCATTATATCCTTAAAAGATACCCTTAAAAACTTAGGAGTTAGGGAGTCAAAATGGGAAAGCTGTGTTGGGATGTGGTTTGGACCACGGGTAGGAAGCTTTTGTAGTAACGTGACTCTGTTCCGTTGTGCACACACCAAACTCGGACTTGAAGCTGCCTGTAGCAACTACTCAGTATTTAAGTTACACTCTCCTACCAAGCACCTCTCTTTCAGAGCAATTCCCCTGCTTCGTGCTGTCATTATATGATAAAGAGATAGAGCTCACAACTCCAACACCAGGCACAGAAATCAGCCTCTGGAACAGCTGCTTATTGACTTAATAACAAATTTCTTCTTGTTTTAAAACCTTCATCCTGCTAGCCTGCCCTTATGGCATTTGAGTTTTCCTTAGGAACACAGACTGTAACTTCTCTCCGTTGCAAGATGGTGTTATAAAAAGGAACAGGGTGCTGAAAACTTAGCAAGTCCTTATAATCCATACTGGTTTTCAGTCCAAGTTTTGTGGAGTGATGCTTTAGAATTTTCATTCTTCCTTTGGTACAGGGAATACCAGCCAAACGTTCCATGTTGTCCAAATCATGAGCATGATTAGAAACATAAATAATTTCACTTTTTAATTTATGCAAGAGAAAGTACTGTGAATTTCGATGAAGTCCATTCTCATCACCGAGACTATTAAGGAATGGCACTGTCTAAAGATCGGTAAAACAGAATCATTAGTTTTAGTAATAGAAACAGAATTTTCTCCTGAATTCAAAACCAAGTAAAACCCAATTAAGATGGAGAAGCAGGAAATTCCATTCCAAATAGAGGTAGGTGGAACTTTTTCCAATGTAATTTAAAAATTGCTTTCTTCAGTCCAGGGTGATGACTAGTCCTAGTTTTCTTATTGGGAGGGTTGGGAAGGGGGGTAGGGTTTGTATTCACTGAAAAGGTAAATTAAAACACACACAAAGTTATGCTAAACATCATGCTTTTTATTTTTGGGGAAAGAGCAAGAAAATAGCAGTACTTCAACAGATTAGAAAAAGCCTCCTGTAAATACTAAAAGCACAGCAAATTATACTAAAAGCTTATACATTCATAAGTCAAAGCATAAAGTTGCATGTAAATATGCGTGTGTATATATATATACACACAGAGGCACACAACTTTTAAGTACAGATGTAACTATCTGAAATTACCTGTGTTTTACTCATCATTCAGTTTAGTTTTGGGTGAGTGAAGCAATTAGACCAGAATTAACACTAAAAAAATATCCAACCACTGCCACAGACTAGATGAACAACTTATACACATACACAATTACAGCACAGTCTTTACTCTTGTGGCCTTTGAATTCCACTAAAATAAGCCAGTTTTAGAGGGAATGCACCCTGGAAGTCCCTTGGCTTCTATCACTGAAACATCCTAGCCTTCATTAAAAAGTAACAGAGGAGCTACCCCAGAATGTGATCTCCAATTCTTCCTGCAAACTGCATGCATGCCAGACATGAACCATGCAAAAACCCTTTGAGGTTTAAGCCCTTAATTATTACCTTGTGTCAATATTCAGGCACTGTGCTTTACAGCAATCTTCAGAATTAAATTTTAGAAACTAATATCGCATTGGGAGATGATTTTACTTAAAACAGAGAAGGGTGAAAACTCAGATAGTTGGCAACTCTCAGCTGATTAAGCATTTCACACTATGAATTAATAAAAACGTAACGAAGTGCTTTAGTAAGTTCTGAAAACAAAAATAAGTTATATTTCAAACAACAAGTTAGTATAAAAAGTTTTAACATATGCAAAGTATGTGCTCAAAATACTTATTTCGCATTTTTAAAAAGAGCTGTCATCTACCTTACAGCAACAAAGTTCACCCAGTATAAAATATTGCAATTTGTCCCATTGTGTCATATGAGAGGTTTCCTTATTCTTCATATGATCAAGAACACTTGCACAAGAGTTCATGTTATTCCAAGCCACATAGTGGCAGACAGACTATGTTTGAGAATGTGCTTTTACTATGCAGTGCAGTAAAAGCTAAGCAAACCATTTCAGAGCAGCGTTTAGCAGGTCAAAGCTATGTCGATGCAAGAAATCCAGAGAAGAGTATAAAAGTTAATGCCAAGTGGCAGTACCAAGAAAGTGAATTAGATCAACAGAAAAAAAAAAACCCTGCTGATAATATTCACTATCACATGTATAGCTTGTAAGCTGGGAATAAATTAGCTTAAGGAGAAAAAAAAATTAACTGTGTAAACAATTCATCCAGTACAAAACTGGATGCAGCCGGTAAGAGCAGAACTAGCTTAGTAGTGCTGAGGATGTGTGTGCATCCAGATGCCTGTTCAAAATGCGTTTATCAATGCCAGTGACCCCTCCAAAAAATTGCCTAGAGCTATTTACACCACAGCGGAGGCTTCCCTCCCCCCTTACGAAGTTATTACAACGCAGGAAGTCGCTGCTGTCTTCCACGATTAAAATTCCAGTTATAAGCTACCAATGTTTGTAAGATGAAAACACCCACCTTCCAAATTAAATTGAAAACTCTTGTCAAGCATGTCTGAGGACTCTTCAAAAGTTAAAGTACAGCACTTTGCTCAAGTGGTATTTGCATGAGTAACTTGTACTGACAGCCTGTTAAAATAAGAGAATTTAACACAAGTCAGGGTAGCCGGGTGTTCCTTCTCAGGAAGAGGGATCCATACAAATTCCAGTCGTTCTTGTTGAGGTGTGTTACAGGGAGAGAAGGACAAAAGAACCTCAGTTCAGTCAGCCTCGAGGAGAGTCTTCCCGTTTCTAGAAGTATTCCTCCTCTTCATCAAAAAATCCGTTTTCCAGGGCATACGAGCAGTCTGCGTTAGAGTCAGCTTGGCAGGCACCTTTGTATTCTTGAATGGATTCGTACAGGGAGTAGAGCTGACACAGCAATGACATATCCAGCTGCCGAAGGCCAACCTGAAGGGGGAACAATCCAAACAATCATTATTACAATTGTCTTTCTATGGCAGTATATGTCTTTTGTTGCTAAACAAGAGGTTCAAGCTTCCTTCCACCTTGAACAGTTATGAAATGCGGAAGTAAAATTCATTTTCTAAGGTGACAGGTGGACAAAAGAACAAGGAACAATGTGATGCAATAATACAGAACAAATGCAAAGTGTTCTTCAAAATGTTGTATTACAATGGTGTGCTTAACTTCCAATCAGCAGTTCACTGCTATTGGAACCATGGTGGATAAATTGTTAAAGTCTCTATTCCTCATTATGCAAGGGAGATATTTTTCCAGAAACAATGTGTGTCTTTCACACATCTTTCTCTTGCACCATCACAGGCTCTCTGTTTTTGTTTGAAACAGCTTGGAGTAAAAATTTCAAATGGGACTCTGACTGGTTTTCCCATTTCCCAGCTAAGTATTTCTACTCTAATTTTCTTTTGTATATTGATGTACATGGGCATCTGACAAAGCCAGATTGTCTAGCACAATACAGCACACCACTTTCAGGCAACAAAACTAAAGCAAAAGACAAATGTCCTATCTTGCAAATCTTCAGAGTATTTTCATGTGCCACTCAAGCATAGGCTTGATTATAATTAAGCACCTAATATTTTGGTCCTTAAGCTTCTCAAATATTAGTTCCAGAACGAATTAAAGATTTGAAGAACCATTTAAAAAAGGCTGCATCTTTATGTCAGGAACAAAACCAGTATGTTGCACTGCAAAGTGAAATAAAGCTACTCATTTAACTCAATTCAGTCTCCCTCTCTGGCAACAAAATGGAGAGTTCACTTGACATTGTCACCTATCCAAGTCAGATCAAATTAAAACTAGCTTTTGTCTTGCAGCAAATTTAAACCACTACCCAGTAAGAGGTTTTAGAGAAACATCCATTTTAGCCTTATTTTTCAAGGAAGTGTTAAGCCAACAGACTGTTCCTAGTGACCCTCAGCTTCATCAAATAAAAAGTTTTTGCCACAACACACGTCAAGAAGAAATAATAAATAAAGGTATCAGCCTTTACTGCAACCTGAACACCAGGCTACATTTTATTCAGAATGAGAACTCTTACCTCTCCTTATGCTTCTAAATTCTCAGGACAATACACTCAGCACACAAGAAAACCACAAAAAGCTAGCATGAAGATCTTACTTTGACATTGCTGAACTATCCTACCAGCAGCTCTTTCTAAAAGTGAGGAGAAAAAAACCAAAATCATACACCACAACGCCACTGAGAAAAACAGGATACGGCATCTTTCAAGAATAACACAAACTACTTGGTGACATCATGAAGCCAAAACATGAAGTCCTGCACAGGCTAAATGTGAAGGCTTCAGGACAAGACATGGAACACTGTGCTAGCTGCCAGGATATTACAGATAAGTCTTTTCACCACCTCAGATCTATGCTACTTTTCTCACCCATTTTCCTTTATAACCTAAACAAATTGCTCACTTCAGGTAAGAAAGGATGCTGTGAAGTTGGACTTAACACTATGACATACAAACGTAAGATCCACCTGGCAGACCTGCGTGAGAGCTTAATGTTTGAGGGACAAGACTGCAGTCCAAAACTGTTCAAAATGCAATCAGGACTGAGTTGAGCCAGAAAAGTCAACCTGGAGACAGGCGACCTTTATCTCCCAAGGAAAGTGGGAGCATTTTCACCAGCAGCTCTCCTGTCTGAGCTCCATAAAGGACTTCAGTACTTTCTGTGAAGTTCAATTCTACTGACTACCAAGCACAAACTTCAAGGGAAAAATTGCTCAGCAGAATTAAAATAACAGGTCTTTAAACCAAATAGTTATGTTTAATATCTTATTCTTCTGTTGCTGCCACTAATATCAAATAATCAAACAAGAAATCTACTGAGAAAAATGTAGCTTCTTCAAAACTTTCAAGTATGATCCCTGAGGTAAGAAAAGCCTGAAGAAATGTCCAGCCCTGATAGCATCAGCACAATTTTTAATGCCAGCCAAGATGCATTTGACTCTTCATAAGACAACCTATAGTGCACAATTCCAGGTGATAACTGCTCCTCAGATCACAGTTCTGAAATGGCCTCTCCTTTCCTCCTTCCCTCTCCAAAGCATCCAAGTTCATCATTTTCTCAGCTTTGAAAACTTAGATACATAGTGCCTTGCTTGATCATGCAGGGAAAGATGGTCTGTGCCTTTCTTCCTCACTCACTATGGAAAATTTAAAGCAAACCCATTACTCAAGAAAAATATTTTCGACTGCTGCAAGAAAGAGTGTTCAGTATCAGTAATAAAGTGCTTTTATCTTATTGATGAAAGGCAGCCTATTAGTACACAAGAGTCTCTCTAATTTGTACAGGACACAAAACAGTACATCTAGAACCAAGGAGCCTGTTGCTTGAAAGTCTTTGATGTGAAGTATCTTTTTCTTCAGAAGTATTTTATCAAATTATCATCAAGTATTAAAGGAAAGTTTAAAGGGCAAGTCTAGTTATCAAATGACTTTGAGAAGTATCTCATTTGATTTCCCATTAGGAAAAAAAAATAGATTAGACTTGTCTAATGAGTTACCTTTGCTTTTTTGGAAAGGCTTAAGACGACTAAGACCATATGTCCTCGTTTCCTTTTACAGCATTGCAGAAGAAAGCCCCGGCAGTCGATATACACCCATCCTTCCTGAGCTTTAATGCAAACTGGCAATTCTAAGACACAGTTTTAAAAATTATCTCTAACTGTTGAAATACTGATGGCAGACTAAGATTTCAGCACATTACACTGCCCTTCTAAATCCACAGAAGGACCTTTCAAAAGAGCTTCTTGTCCTTTTTAGTCTAAGAAAAACAGTCTTGAACTGGGCAGATTTTCAGCAATGTCATATTTTATATGCTTCACAGAGTTATTAGAGGTGGAAGACACCCCTGGAGATCATCCAGTCCAACCCTCCTGCCAAAGCAGGGTCACCTCGCGCAAGTGACATATGATCGTATCCTGGTGGGTTAAGAATGTCTCTAGACAGGCAGATTCCACGACCTCCCTAGGCAGCCTGTTCCAGTGCTCTGGTACCCTCAATGTAAAGAAGTTCTTGCTCATGTCGAGGTGGAATTCCTTGTGTTTCAGTTTATGGCCATTGCTCTTCACGCAGTTGCTGGGCACCACAGGAAAGAGTCTGGCACGTCCTCTTGAGACTCACCTTTCAGATATTTATATATATAAATGAGATTCCCTCTCAGTCTTCTTTTCTCTAGACTAAATAGGCCCATCTCCTGCAATCTCTCTTCATAAGAAAGATGCTCCAGACCCCTAATTATCTTTGTGGCCCTCCACTGGACCCTCTCCAGCAGCTCCTTGTCTTTCTTGTACTGATTCTACAGAATCCCCAGGGCGCAAAGCTTAGGCTATTATTAGTCATTACAGCTGCAGCTTGCACCAGCAAAGCACCAACACCCAATTAGTGTTTAATCAAAAGGTGCGCCAGGTCGCCCGGAAGAATTTCGCTATAACAACGCCGCGCTACAAAACAGAGTCCTGGATCAAAACAAGAGTCCTGGAGAAAAGTACGCCGAATCATTGCCACTTGGGCTGCAGAATCGGTGCCGACACTGGGGGTATTGTTTAAGCCAGCCTTTCGGCGTGGGTGCCGGGTCCCGATGGGTGCCGCAGGGCGCGGTAAGCGGTTCCCCATCCCCATCCCCATCCGCCTCGCCGACACCGGCCCCAGCCTTCCCCGGGCCCCAGCCTTCCCGCCGCCGGTACCGATGGCGGGCCGGGTACCGGGGGCTGCACCGGCCCGGGCCGCCCGCGCCCACCCGGGGCCGGAGCCGGGCGCCGTTCTGGCCCCGGGAGGCGGCGGCGCCCCCGCGGATCGCCA
>VYZR01024909.1:16446-43545 GCA_013400675.1 Oxylabes madagascariensis
CGGCCCCGCCGCGGGAGGCGCCGCCCGGAGCCCGCCCCGCCTCCGGGCCGGGCGGGGCGGGGGAGCCGTGCGGGGCCGGCACAGGACGGGAAGGGAAGGGAAAGGAAAGAAGGGGGGCGGCCGAGCGGCCGCGCCGCAGGTGTCCGGGTCAGGGCCGGGGCCGCTTTGTGTGAGCCCAGGCGAGTCCCTGCGGGCGCGGCCCCGGCCCGTGCCCCGCAGACACGGCCCCGCGGCAGCGCTCGGTCCCCGGGCCCTGCGGGGAGGCAGAGGGGCCCCGCGGCAGCGGGGCTGAGCCTCGGGGCTCGGCCCAGGGGCCGGGGGAGGGATGAAGCGCAGTGAAAGCAGGCATGAAAGCAGATTAACTGCTACAGGCGGAGGGTGACCCGTTCTTCTGCGGCGATGGTGTTGCATCAGTCGCCTGATTACACGACAACTGCTCTCCCTTTCCATCACGTTTTTTTCTGCCCCGGTTTGGGCTGGGATAGATGTCCTCTCAGTAGCCTGTATATTGCCGGGTTTTTGATTCAGAATGAGAATAATGTTGATAGTATGCTGATGCTTTGATTTTTGTTAAATCGTGTTTATCGTAAGGGCTCTTTTTTGTCTTTGTGTGTCTGCCTCGTGCTCTACCGGGGAAAGGGTACACGAAAGAAACTGGGAGGGAGCATAGCCGTGACAGGTGACCCAAACTGGCCAAAGGGATATTCACCTGTTTTATTTGTACTTTGTTTTCAATTATTAAACTGTTCTTATCTCAACCTACATGTTTTACTTTTGATTCTCCTTCCCATTCCACTGGGGAGGAGGTCGGAGTAGAGGGTGGCTGAGCGAGCAGCTGTGGTGCTTAATTTCCAGCTGGGCTTAATCCACGGCCCTTTCACATCCCCACAGTGAGGTTTTGTACCAAAAGTGTTTCATCTCCAAGCATTGCAACTTCACAAACCTAGGTCTATCTGCTCTGTGAGTCAAACTTCTCAGTCTGAGAGCTAGCTTGCTGTCTGTCTTCCGGCGTTATTCACAGAGAGGGTTATTGCTCTATATTTACAGAAATACCCAGGTGCTTTCCTGAGAAGACTGTGTAGAGGGAGCCATGCCCCAGGATGGAGGATATGGCACGGGAATCCCCAAAATTGCCAGTGCGGCCACAGCTCTGGTACCACAGCAATGCAACCTCAATGTGCCAACTCTGATTTTGTGCCATTTATGTTTCCCTCCCTATCTCCTTGACATGTTTGCGTAGCCATAGTCTCTTGACAAAAAAACAAAACCCAAAAACAAACAAACAAAAATAGAGCAGTTTTGGATTATTCAAAATCCAAACCAAAGCAGGGTATAAAATTGGAGTTCTGGGAATATGCTGCCATTGCAAAACCAGATTGTTTAGAGGTGCATTCCTATTCCCATGACTCTGCTTTGTTTGTGGGGTTTTCTCTTCAAGAAATACCCAGATATGGTCATTTTGAGTTAAGCCTCTACATACTTTCAGTTTTATTCCCAGACTCACATGGCTTTTCATGGTTTAAATGTCATCAGACTCTGTGACAATTGTTTTCAAACTGCTTACAGTTGAGGAAGCTTTTGCCAATCTTTCTTCATGTTTACATGCCACTTTAGGGATTGATTTCTCAGACAACTTGATGTGCTTTTTGATGCTTTTTGCCCTGGAATGAAGAAGATTTTTTTCACCCTGTTAGGCATGATGCTACTTCTGCCCAAGTTGATTGTGAAAAATAAAGTTGTGCTCATAGCTTTTATGAAACTAAAGGCATTTTAAACCATCCTTATTGTAGATTAAAAGTGTCAGCCAAGGGTGCCTGACTGCAAAAATTTTGGTTTGGTTTGCTAAAGAAGTACACACTGTGCTAGCTTTCTGCTTATTAGCAAATACATTTATTTGTTCTCCATTCAACACCCACTTTTTTTCTTCCAGATGACAACCTTTTGAAAAAGCTTGTATTATTTTATCTAGACCACCTTATCTTATTTTTTTTTTTTTTTGTTTACCTGATCTCCTTAAATTCTGGGTGCATTTTCTTAACATCTGTGTCCTTTAGGCAGCTTGTTGACGTGTTTACCATTGCAAACACCTTTACGCTGTCTTACTGCTCAGCTTTGTAATCTGAAAAAGGAAAAAAAACCAGTTGGG
The DNA here is from genome assembly GCA_013400675.1 of Oxylabes madagascariensis. Lineage (NCBI taxonomy): Eukaryota > Metazoa > Chordata > Aves > Passeriformes > Timaliidae > Oxylabes > Oxylabes madagascariensis. The sequence continues at coordinate 18,593 of VYZR01024909.1, forward strand.
TTTTCAGTGAACCTTCTCTCAACTGGCAACCTTATCTCGCCTTCATTTAAACTAAATTCATCATTATCCTTTAAAATCTTAATCTACTGCTTTATTTATTCCGACCTAGTTATAACAGCGTGATAATGGAAGCTGGAGTCATTTGCAGTTAATGTCTTTTGGTTATGAAGCACGCTTTTGTTGGCTGTATAGACCTCTTGGTCTTTGTTGGTTCCCAGAATTGAACTACAGAAACATGTTACTTGTCAAAACTGATCTTCACTAAGGACATTACCTCAAAAACCCCCACATTAAAAATACATGTTGCTATGTCATAAAGAATTAGGAAGTTCCAGAAGAGTGGTGTCCCATAACATCTCCTTATGGAAATGCATTACAACGTGGGTTTAATTTACATGTTCATATGTGATGTTTTCCCTTTTCTAATTCATTAGGAGGATACACAATGCCTGTGTATCACTTGTGCATCATTTACTAACAACCCTCTCTCCAAATGTGGTGATCTATATTCATTATAGCGTACCTTGAATTGATACATTAAAATTGTTCCCTACAGCCTTTTCTCTGATGCTTTCCCCTCTAATAACTGAGTTATCCACAGATATTAATGGAATTCCTCGTTATGACAGCCCCATGTTAGAAGGTAGTATTGTTATCCACATTGGAAGGAGGACATGAGGACACAGGGAGCTGAAGGTAGGTCGTGGTAAAAAACATTGACTAAGTTTAAATGCCTGGTTTGTGATTCCTAGGAATGTTTTTCACCCAACAGAACTGACAAAAGGACATGTGCCTCCACTTCAAGCTAACCTGCACAGAGCAGCACCTTTGCTTAAAGCTACCTTCAATAGAAATTTAAAGTAATACTCCAGAGTTTGCAACAATGTGGCATGTGTCACATTTGTCAGCTGTGCATCAGGGATATCTTAAAACTTGCTGAACAAGATGCACCAGAACTCATCTGTCCGTATCCTTTTTGTATTGGGAAGATGTCTCTCATTGGCCTAACTTGCAGTTAGAATTACTTGTCAAGGGCCAGTCAGGATCCAGATATCACAAATTAGGCATAAGCAAGACAAATTAATAATTAGTTATACATGCTTTACTCTTCCATTTGCCCCTGTAGTTAAAGTGCCTGAACACACTCTGTTTCTCATGAGGCCCATAGCTTTTATCACTGATGTGGAGGAACAGAGATCAGACTGTTCTGTGGTGCTTTGGGAATGATGCGAATCTCAGCCACTTGGCAGGAGGGAATTTGGAATTTTCAAATTCTGAATTAGAAATTCTGGGTATAATTGGAACCTCATATATGATGTCATATAGTGGTATATCCAAACTGAAATTAGATTTTCAGCTAAAGATCGTTCAATTCGTAGGCATCATTTTTCATCAGTTTTAAATAAAAATAGTCAGGTCCTAATTTTGACACTTTTTTTTCCAGGTATATTTTTATATCTCTGCCTAAAATGTGAAACCCCAAGTATATTCTAACACATAAGACAGGGGCTTCCAGCTAGGCCCCTAGCAAAGTGTATCCTCAGATCTAGAGCAGAGATCCTCCTATTTAAGCTACCTGAGTAAACAGGAGCAATAGAGGGCTCTTACCTTTTTTATGTCTGCTACATCATAGATACTCAAGGAAGACACTTCTGTCTTTGCAGGGTTCAGAACAAAGTGCTAAAAACACAAATATGGAGGTTTGGGGATCCAGGCTCCGTTTTAAAGCTTTTGATGAAATGTATTCTTGTGGCTATAAACCCTGGTACACACCACTTGCTCTCTCAGCCTGCTGCTGTTGCCCTTGTTGTTGGTTTTTAACCAGATCCTGTCCTTGTCCTGGCATGGACCCTGTTCCAAAGCAATGTCCCCTAGCTATGGTATCCAATGCTGTCGTTCCTGTCCCTGCCTTTTCTTGCTTCAGCTGCCACACATGGATGCTCAATCTCTGTGTCTCTGGAAAGGGATCCTGGACCAAGAAATCCCTAGCCCTTTACATCCTCACAGTCTGTGCAACAGATCTTCACCTGCCCTGCTCTTCTGGGTCCATTGGCAATTTATGGGGTCCACCAACCTCATTGAAGTCTTTCTCCATACCCATATGGGCAGCTTTTATCTTACAGCTTGGGCCAGCCTTGGGGCCCTCCAGGGTCTCGGTCCTCATCTGAAGATAACTAGTCTTTGTTCATCCTCTGCTTAGCCATTCATGTTAACAAACAGAGTTCATTTAGAGTTCACTTATGCTAATTTTTGAGCAGGGCTCACTCATGCTAAGCTGTAAGCAAGTAACAGTTAAATTCATGCCTAAACAATAATTTCTAATATTCTATAAGGAAACTTGTTTTATTCTTCAGAACTCTTGCTGCTGCCTTCCTCAGCTTCTCTGCCATATCTAATGCTACCCTTTAGCCTGCTGCAGTGAAGTCAGACTGCTAAGTCTTCCTTTTTCATGGAGAAACAAAAAAAAAAAAGAAGAAAATTTTGACAACGGGAGAGAGAATGTGTCTAGGGCATTGGGGAATAGGTATGGCAGAAAGGTGGTTAGGACTGGGAAAAGCAAGGGCAATAGATTCGGCAGGAATCAGAGGTTACAGGGAGTGATCTGTAGAGATCTATTAGTATGTGTCAGTAACTGTTTCATCACTGATGGCAACTCCCAGCCAGCAATAATGCACATGTAGGATTTTGTTTTTCTTGTGAGGTTTGTTTCTTTGTTGTTGGGTTGTTGGTTTGGTTTGGTTTGATTTTTTTAAGTGGCAGCAACTCAAAGCAGAGCTCTCTTTCCTCTCTCCTTTTCACAATGAGGATGGTATGGATTTTTGAACTAATTTATGCCCACCAGTTAAAGCACTGAGAAGCAGTATGGAAATCTGAATAGCATGTCCATGTGGCAAATGGGCAGTTACATTTCTGCAATGATGAGTAGTCTAATTCCTCTCTCTCATTGTGTTTTTTTACACTGCAGTCACTTCCAAGTGCTGCTGGTTTTTGCTGTGAAGGGGAAAAAAGACTCAAAGTCTGTGCTTTCATATCAAAAATTCTGGTTTGGGATTATAGGAAGGATCATGCTAAGGAGAAATAAGGACTGGATCTGAAAATCAAGTTGATGGGACCTCCAGTTGAGGTATCTGTTTGTTTTCCTGATGATGCCAAAATATGGTTTGTTCATATCTCTGTTTAACATTAGATCAAGCTATAAATCTTCTCCACCGTACAGCACTCAGTGCACTGTAACACTGGTTTTAAAATCTCCTTATTCTGTCCTCTTACTTTATTAAACTAGATGTAGTGGTATCAGTCTTTTTTCCCCCTTGTTCTCCAGCCCCATAGATTCTTCCTCATTATATGAACTCTAGAAAAAAAAAGAGTTATAATTTAGACCACACCAAATTCATAATCCTATAATGTATCCTTCTTTTCTGGATTTCTGTTGTAATTAAGAAAGCAAGCAATTTTAGTATTTCTTATCAGCTGGTAAAAGTAAATCCCCCAAAATGAAATGAGAAACAATGGTAGGCTGTAAGAATTTATAATTTCAGTATTATATGAAAATTCATAGCCATGAGAGAATCCAGCAGAGTTTTTGAGGTAACTGTGTAATAAACTAACCTCATGCCCAAAGCTCTTATTGGCTCTGAACATCTTCCCTACATCTCCTTTTGCAGTGTCAAAAAAAAAAAAAAAGNCCCCACCCCTCTTTTGTCGGGAAAAAAAAAAAAAAAAAAAAAAAAAAAAAAAAAAAGGGGAAAATAAGAACCTCAGTGTGCTTTGGGATATTTTTCTCCTCTTTCCCATGAGTTTAGGATCGTTCTGATATGCATTTGCCTCCAAAAGATGGTTTCGGGGGGCATTTATTACCAGTCAGTGTGGTTAGTTCAGTTTGTTAGCCTTACAACAACTCACTTCTTACTCTCAACAGTCCGACTTGACTTACAATAACAGCTTTCCAGAATCTGATTACTGAAAGCAGATCGCCAGGGGATCAGAGCTACAGGCTTTAAGGGTATTTGTCTTATTATCCCAGTGACACTGAGCAGACCCTTTCCTTTAGTGAGATCTGCATTGGGGTCAGATCTGGAGGATGCTGTCTAAGCTGGAATGAGGTCATCTGAGGTAAAAATATGGGAGTTCTAAATCTCCAGGCAAAACAGCACAGCGGGAAGCAAGCTGCTGAGCAGGAATGGCTGCGGGTGCACAGAAGTGGGAAGGACTTGTGCTTGCAGAGTGCAGTATATTGCAGATTCTCTAGCAATTTGTATCTGCCTCAAAGCCTTTTTTAGTGATGAATGGTCATTGGTAATTTTAAAAAAAGAATTCTTTATTTCTCTGCAAAATGGTCATTTGGAACAAACATGGAAGTTACTATGTACTATTATGTCAGCTAATGTTAGCAAAGAGATCATATTTCTTGCTTTTTCCTCTGTGTTCTCCCTTAGCAAATGCGTGTATGAGGTTTTTTTTTCCAGGCTGAATATGGAAATCTGTTAGATAACATCTTTTCACTAGATAGATGTAGATTACACTGCTCAAGAGATAAACATTTCTCTTCAGCTGTAAATGGCTATAATGCTGGCTGGGGGGAGCATCATTTTATATTCACATATACCTGTATTCTTGTAAAATGACCTTTCCTCTTCTGCAATGCAAGTAGGCAGATTTGTGCCTGAACTGAGTTGCTGAATAATTAAAAGTTCAAAACTGAGTCCGTGAAAAACCCGAGTTCACACCCTTCAGTTCAGCTGTGCCAAATGCCAAATGCCATTGTCCCTGAATGCCCTCCGCCTGCCGGAGCTCTGCCTGCTGCTGTGCAAAGGCTGCACTCCTCTGCAGGCCCTCAAAAAAAAGAGCGATGAGCAAATTTCAGTGGGGCCTCTTCCTTGCAGCAGCTGGGGTTGCACAGGATGGATGAGGCTACGGCAATGCCTGAGAGCACAGCAGCCAGCCAAATTGAGGCCAGGGCAGAGCTTGAGGGGAGCATCCTCATGTGGACCTGGATCTCCTTCAGTCTTGTGCTGAAATGGAGCCATCTCTGAGGTAGGACAGGGGAAATCATTTCATGGTGCGTAACATTATTTCTGAACAGTTTAGAGGAGAAAGGTACTCTGTGTAATTGAAAGTTCATTTAGGTAGAGAGATTGTAATTACCTGGCACAGTTAGAGGAGCAAAGCTATTATGAGTGTCTGATGAAAGCTGTCATCAGTTGTTTAATGGCCAACAAGTGACTAGAAATTTTGTTTCATATTTCATACAAGAACAGCAGATTCAGCAGCCCCAATGACCCCTAAATTCAGTGCAGGGACACTCAGCAATTACTGATCCAGAGGCAGATGTTCTACTAGCTGAACTATGATCATTGCTTCTTGGAGCATTTCAGTATGTAGCACCCGAACAGCAACAAGTTTGGGTCTTATTTCATATGGGCAACCTACTTTCATTATGGTACAAAGGAATATCTTTGAAACACTGTCAGTATTTAAAAATGAAATGCATTCTGTGCAGCAAACATAATGCTTGAAAATAACTTTTTGGTGTACGTACATGATACCAGATTTTTACCTGGCGTGAACCTGGCCAAGAAATTTTATCCACGGTTTACATTTCAAACAGCGTGAAAACAATCCACCCCGCTTTTTTCCCTTTCTTCTCTATTAGAAAAGCCCCTCTCAGGCAGCGCAAACTGTGTGTTTGTTTCTCTGTCTCCTGCCCAAGAAATGTATGTGCCTGCCAGGAGGGAGGATGATCCTTATCAGCATGTGCTGAGCTCATGTGCCTCTCAACATAATCAAGCTTTTCAATTTATTGCAGACAGACATGATTGTCCCAGGCTGACATGTGGACTGAGAGAAACCCATCCAGCTCACCGGGGGATCCAAAGGTGCAGTTCATCTTTCTTCCTTGAAGTCTCTCCAGCTTTTCAGAGTTGTTCTTCATTGGTAGAGACATTGAGGAGTAACTGTAATGCCAGCAGCTGTCATTGCCAGGTGGGAATTGTGTTGGAGTGCAACAATTCCTGCACACGCCTTAGGCACCTGCTGCAACATTGGAGACAACTCACATGTGACATGATCAAGCAATATAATAATCCAGTCAATTCTTTGTCATTTTACAACCTGGTGCCTTCTGGAGCATGGCACAGAAAGAGCCTAACCCAAAAAGCAATCTACAGTAAATGTTGAGGTTGCAAAAGGAGAGGAAAACTTAAAGTAAAACAAAAGACTGAAACCCCTGCAGGGGGAAATGCGACAGCAAATATCCGCAAAGAGGGGAAGCTGCTAAGTCCAAACATCGGTGCTGGAAATGAGATCAGATCATGCTGATCCCTAATCAGTCACTGACAGGAACAAACAGGTATACAAATGAGTTGGAGGGAAAAACAAGGATTTATGAAGTATTTTTGGCAAGTCTGGAAAAATCAGAGTCATTCCATTTGGCAAATGTAATCTAAAGGCTTCTCTTTTCTCTGTTGAGTTGTCCAGGGAAGATGGAAGCCTACAGAGGCTGCCTGAATAGGAACCATCAAAAGTAGGATTGCTATCAAGTCCAACACTTGCTGTGAAAATACAAGTCAGTTTTAAGGCACATCAATCATTTTATTTCCACTCACACCTCTAAAGAATGCTAAGGAGATAAAGTGGTGGAGACCTTTTTGAGTTTACAGGTTGGACAGGCAAAAGCAACTTCATCCTTCTTAATCTCCTTTCTCTTTTAGCTTCTTTTTAAAAACTGTGACAGTATATAAAAAAATGTAATTTATACAAGGCCACAAACCCCTATACTATGAGAAATAAGACGTGGAGTGCAAGGTATGCATGCTTTGAGTTCAACATATTGTTTTTATGTCACTTTCAGAATGCAATTGCTTTTTAATTAATTATGAGTTTTCAGAACTTTTTGGAATACCAGTGACCTGGAATAACTTTTAAATATCTCACAATTATTGTCAACTTTCAACTGTAAGAAAAAAAATCAAGAGCCATCTCTTTTATTTTTCAATGATTATGAAAACTTTTAGAATAAAATGAACATAATTTTGTCAGTGCTTTGAAAATAGGTTACTTGCATGCTGTGACACTCACTCTTTTGATGAAGACATTTATATTTGCCAACTTTATTCTTGTCAAGTCATGCTTTTCTCTGATATTGCTTTGAGGTAGAGAGAGAAAGAGGTAAAATGATAATTTGATATCACTTTGGTGAACTATCATAGATCAGAAGATAAACAGTAACTCATAAATACCATGATTTTTTAATAATTTCAGAACTGAAATATATTGCTGTCTCTGCTCTAGACTTGATTCTGAATATGAATTACTTTTAATTCTCATTAATTTAATGAAATATCAACAAAGTCATATCTAGCTAAAACTGCAAGAAGTGTGCAATTTAAGATATTTTCCAAAATTTTCATAGGAAGATACTTCCTAGTATGTTCTAGACACCTCTGACATTCCTAGAATAAGCCCCATGAGGCTTGATCCAAATCTCATGGAATTCAGTGTCAGTCAGTCCCACTGGCTTCAGCTGTAGAGAGAATTGGGTTAGACCCTATGTCTGAAACAACAGGAGGCCTGTGGTGTTTGAATGTTTGATGTTTCAGAGAAGAGCTGACAAACAATCTTGCTGTCAAGCTTTTCCTTAGGGGACCTCAGTCTTCAGAGCAATACTGATTTACCAAATAGACCTGGGAGGTGCATAATAGTCACATAAACAAGGATGAAGAAAGATGGTGTTATTTGTAATACTGGCCTGTGTGAAGGACACAATCAGTTTTATAAGAGAAAATATAGGGAACTTGAAGAAGACTTTCATTAAGCAGTATTAATAGCAAAGTTTTATCACATTTCACAGACACTAAATATGTGGGGTTTTTTTTTTGCAGAGGGCAAGAACTTAATGTGTGATTTGCAAATGCTACCTTTGATACTGGCAGTGATATGAGACGATCTGAAGAACTGCAGGTGAGCATGTCCTGGATTACTGATGTACGATAACATCAGTGTTTCACTGCCAAATGCCCAAGTTGTGCAGGTAAGGTGTTTTTACTCTTGTCCTCACTGGTTTTCACACTATTGCTCCGTCTTGCTGATACATTTGAGTGTGGTTCAGCCTTTCTCAGTTTTAATCTTCATCTTCTTAGGAGTTTGTTTTGGGTTGGTTTTGGCTTTCTGGTTTGTTTTGTGGGGGTTTCCTGCTAGGTTTTTGTTTGTTTCTTCCAAAAGCCACATAGCAATATCTTTACCAGACTGAAAAGCCTGGTTTTATGTAATCACTCCTTTTTCTCAAAACATCTCCTAGAAGTGTTAAGTGCACTGCCACACTCATTTGAACCTCAGCATAGCAGTTAGGTTGCATAATGCACTTCTCTAAATCAACTTGAGCAGATGGGAAGTAAAATATCTTGAGCTAGCACAGCACAACTCCCCCTGGGCACTTTTCAGATGGCGGTGGAAATGCAGCCTGGCAATGCCCTACTGTCTTGATTTTGTCCTCTTGAATGACAGAGGCAGCCTAGCCTGAACAAAGAATTATTCCCGCTGGCTCTTCCTCTCTTCCCCGTTTACACTGGGAGCACTGTACAACTACACTCTTTTAAATATTGTTTGTATGGTAATTTTTCTCAGCCATCACACTTTGCTTCATTTCTACCGGTATTTAAGCAAAAAAGAGAGAAGATAAAAAGTTAAATAAGTGAGATATAAACAGGAACGACATAGGTTAAAAGGTGATTAAAAAAAGTGGCATTAGTAAGCCTTTTTTTATGCTTATCAGGCAGGAAGCTCACAGCTCTATGAAGAAATTAAATCCTGTCAGTTTATTAAAACTCCATGATCATCACTGGCTAATTTATCTAAAACAGAAGAAATGGAATACTACCAAGTGAGGCTAAATGCATCACTTAATTCAACCTCACTGTAATCACTGAAGTAATGAGTTTGTGTTTAGCTGGCATCATCTGTTCTCTGGTGTCAGACCAAATGGTTATGTAAAAACAATGCAAAAATCAAGTTACAACTGACTGTTTTAATGAACCATTAGAGAAAACAGGCTCCATGTTAAGAGACAGAATCCACTGTTTTTGAGCAAAACCTGGAAAATTTCACCTGGAAAATTTGTTAATGTGAAATTAATTACGTACATAATTGTCAGTGGTGGTGTCACAGGTTTTTAAGTACCAGGTCAGTGAAGCTATTCAGTGAAGGAGGGACACATCCATGATCTGACCAGAGGTGCTGCTTATTCATGGTGCCTCATGAACAAGCAGCAGGAAGAGCTCAAATCTTTAGTTTAGAACCCTTGCCCCAGAGCAAGCCACGGCTGTACCTCAGAACCTGCCCAAAGAGCCATGGAAAAATCAGATTTTTCTCCTGTCCTTGCTCTGATAAGCCAACAGAAGTGCCTGTCCTCTTTTTCTTGTACTTCATCCAAGAATTCAGTTCACTTCCAGCCTTCTTTCCTCATATAATTTATTGATGTCAGTGGTTGGGAAATTGCTAACTACTTTAAGCTTTTACAATTTTCAAAAAGACTACAGCCCTGTGTGCAAGAATATTCCCTTATGTACGTCCTCTGCAACTTAAATTGTGCTAGACCTAGTTTAGGATGACAGCAAAATGGGCCAAAGAACTGATAAAGCTACAGAGAGTTTAGGTTGTCAAATTCTTTATAGTCCGGGGACAAATACCGTTACAGAATCTGGAGCAGCAAGGTGCTGAGACAGATTTAAGCCCTTCTAAGCCAACTTGGTCCTGACTTTCCATGTATGCAATAGTTGGATTAACTTTGAATTCACAACTCCAATTACTCCCCTTCTTTTTCCTTGGAGTTTCCTAAGTTTTATACCACTCTGCTCTGTATCACACTTGCATCTTAATCCAGTGTTGTCTATTTCCTTCACATTTCTCAAACTCTTTTTAAAATGAGTCATTCTGCAACATTTTGCTGTGCTTCCTTGTTTTGCAAAAGTTGATTTTTTTCCTGCCTTTTTGAAGCTTCAGTGTGATGTGAAGCACCAGGGGAGCCCTTCCAGCTTTTATTTTCTCTACAGGAGTCTGTGCTTAGTTTACTGTCTTTGCAGGAGACCACGTGAGCAGCAGAGTTCACAATTGACGTGAGAGGCTCAATTGTGCTCCCACTCTCAGCACAGGTAGAGCCAATGCATTTTTCATCACTGTGGCAGGGGTTTCTATGGGTCTTGTGATTGTTGCAGGGTTCCTTATGGGAAATTCAATGAGGAGAGTCATGGGAGATGCTAGAAGACAATAAACACAAGGGCAGCTTTGAGGGAGTTGTTTTGGTTGTGGAAGAGAGATAATTACACTGAAAAAGAAGCAGTGAAATAAGAAAAAAGTAAAGAGAGAAGAAAAGACTCTTTTGAGGTTAGGTTCTCAGCAGGGAAGGAGGAGCTCAGTTTAAAGGTCATTGGGGCTTTTGCTGGAGCAAAAATAATGAGGAGAAATAGACAAATATGAAGTGTGTATTTGGGGGACACAGCCCCAGTGGTATGGTGAGGTGGTATGGTATGGTGGTATGGTGAGACAATAAAGAAAGAAATAAAAGAAAAATGTGGCAAAAGGAAATAATGTTTCCTGGAAACAGTGCTGAGAAAAATAACACCCTTAAAACAGTAGAATTGTCAGCACGGTGAAAAGAAGACAAAAAAAGTGGGAAAAGAGAAAAACAAGAACATCTATGGTGAAATGCATGTAGGGGAGAGGAGGCTCTGTTTCCTCAGTTTTTTCTCAAGCATCTATTAATGTATGTAGTGAAGAGCTCTTATTTTTCCATTCACATGTTTTTTTGTACCTTTCCACATAACTTTTCTATGTTTATGGATATATATCACAGAATCACAGAATATGCCATGTTGGAAGGGACCCACAAGGATGATTGAGTCCAACTCCCAGCCCTACACAGGACATTCCCAAGAGTCTCACCATGTGCCTGAGAGCATTGTCCAAATGCTTCTTTGACTCTGTCAGGCTGGTGCTCTGTTCACTGCCCTTGGAGCCTGTTTCAGTGCCCAATCACCCTCTGGGTGAAGAATTTTCCTAATATCCAGCCTAAACCTCCCCTGATACAACTTCAGGCCATTCCCTCATGTCCTGTCCCTGGTCACCATAGAGAAGTGATCAATGCCTGGCCCTCCTCTTCCTCTCATGAGGAAGTTGTAACTACAGTGAGTCTCCCCTCCAGGCTGAACAGACCAAGTGACCTCAGCCGCTCCTCATATGACTGCTCCTCAAGGCCCTTCACCATCTTTGCAGCCCTCCTTTGGATGCTCTCTAATAGCTAAATATCTTTCTTATATTGCAGTGTGACTTACAGATGGGGTTATCCCATTTTACATCACCCTGAGAGTTTCCAGAGAAGTTACAGCCTCAACACAACAGAGCTGCATCTCCTGCATCTCAGGGTTTGCAGTGTGAGCTGATGATGGGCAGTAGCTGAAGGACACTGCTGCCACTCTGATTCTCAGCTGTTGAAGAGGTTTCTTATTTTCTCCAGCATATACCTCAGCATTTGATTTTTGACTGCTGCAGAATCAAATCTTTCATTAAGAACTTTTGGGGATTTACAGACCATGGCCTAGGTCTAATTGCCACAGCTATGCAACATTTCCAGTCAAGACCTCCACTGTGCCATGTTCTATACAGGCAAGGACTTTCAGTGGCTTTCAGGGAAAGGTTACAATTTCATCTCTTTCCCCAGGTGTTTGTCTGCAGGGATATGGAAGGATTGGATAGACTGTGTTTCTCTGGGGAAACACTGTCTCTTCTGCCTCTGGGCTGGGAGGGAATACATTTGGCGATGTGTTATTGTTAAACTATTTACATGCCCTCTGGAGAGAGTCTTGTACACAAGGTACTGTGTCTGTCTGTCAGAGGAATAAACACACTACAAAGCCAGGATTGGTTGCAAGAACTCCACTCTTCTTTGACAAGGAAAGTGCAAGTGACATTTACTCAGGACTTCACAGTAGCTGCTCACAAATTATTACACGAAGTGAGTGAAAGCATCCCCTGAAGAAACAGATGAAGATGCATTCCTCAGGGATTACTGTGTGATGAGACTTCAGGAACAGTGGTCAGCACTGGTAGCCAGTGTCCCAAGAGCAATAACAGTTCATTTGCCCAAGGCACTGCCATCACAAACAGGTAGTTCTATCTCTCTAAAATTGTGGCGGGGAGGGAGACAGTTAAAGGCAAACTTTGACGTTTGGAAATTAGTCAGCCACCATTTCTCACTCCTGCTTGCCTGCCTGTTTGGAAGCAGAGCTGGCTGGGGAAAATGTTTCTCTGATCACAGGCAGCTTGGAAGCAAACTGGCAGATCTACAACTGGAGCATGTATCAGCATTACCTTCGATCAAAATTTTTCACTAAGGAGTTCAGTTTAGTGGCACAAAAAATAAAGGCTTGGGTTAACATTTTGTCCTTCTTGGCCTTGTCTTGCTTTTTCCTCTGGATGAACCTCATACACACCCCACTGAAGGGGAGATAGTTTCAACAAGCTACTTTCTAAAGAGCCGTGCCCCACCCAGGACTACTACCTGCCTCCTCCCTGTTAGTCCTATCCCACAGTTCTCCAGGGCATGCAACTATCCATTCAAGATAAATTAATTCCAATCCCAAAATCTGCTTTATGTCCTTCTGTAGCCAAAACATGAACTTGAGACTTGACCTTCTTCAAGCTGTTGCCTACCTCAATGTCAAACGCTGCCTTTGCAGAAATTCTCCCTCCAGTTAATCACCTTTCCCTTCTTCCTTCCTGTCTCTCTGTTGTCTCTCTGCCATGCCACATGAGGCTCAGGCTCTTATCAGCAGTTCAGCCTCCTTCCCTGCAGAGATTGCAAGGCCTCAGGATGGAGAAGGCTACTGCTGAGAGATGAGGAAGAGCTGAGAAGCAGTGAACCCCTTGCAAGTGTGAACTGGAGAGGGTACTTCTCATCTTTCTACTCGCTCTCAGGCGTGTTTCTTGTCAATCTCACAGGTCTTGAGAGAAAGTGGCAGAAGAGCTCTTTTTGTCTCAGTTTGACAGACAGTCAAGTAGGGCAGAGGGGTGCATAGCTACAGGTAAAGAAACAAGTATCCGAAGACACTGGAATAAAGTTGAACAAAGCCAGAGAGTGATTGTAAAAGACAGAGACTTTAGACAGCTTTGCTCTGTGGTAACCTGAATCATGTTGAAAAACATTTTTTTTGCTATTGTTGCAATGGAATTGTTGGGTTTTGACAAATACGTCTTTCAACTGCTTGTTTCTTCTTCCTCTGACAGAGCTCTTTTTTCAATGATTCAGATAAATTGTCTTTGCATTTCTGTATTGGAATAATTAAACTCTGAGATTATTCCCCTAAAGTGTGAGACTGCGTGGCATCAATCATGTCTGTCAGCAAGACTTTCCTCTGCTGTAGCAGCAGGAGAATTGGCTCAGCAGTGGTCTGTGAACAGAAGAGAGGCAACATAGGTAGAGAGACACAACACCTTTTATTGCACCAAATGACAGAGCTGAAGAAAGGCTTTTGTATGAAAAGTTGTCCATTTTCTCCAGTGGCGTGTGCTGGTCTAATAAGATACCGGATTTCTTCCTGCTAGCCTTGTGTGCTTACATTACCTGTGCTTTGATCAGGGCCTGCAGTTCACTTCAAACACTTCCCCAGGACATCTCCTTGTTTTAATCACCACTGGCTGTTTCTTTTGCTATCAAAGGAACTACTTTTGCTAGCTTTTGATATGGGGAATGCATCACTCTGTAATCAAAGTGATGTTTAGCTCGTCCCTAAGCATCCAGACAGAAACCTTGAATGGCAGTTACTGGCTAAATGTAAAATACATATTTGTTAACAGCTGTGTAGACTGAGGGTGGGGTGTGTATATATATAGTTTGTTGTGTTGTATTTGTATTGCTGGAAGGTGAAGGCAGCTGCTTTTTTTATATTACAGATTCAAGGCATACTGTCTTTACTTTTTACACAGAGATGTAAAATTAAAAAAAATAAAGCAGAAAAAAAGAATTTTAACTTCTTATTTTATAATACCATTCAACTAATGTAGTGTCTTAGAACATCACAAACCCACAGTTTAAGGCTTACAGCAATCTTGTGACTGCCATTGTAATTATTATTAATGGACTGACAAATGGCTTAGTAAAAATATCTGAAATTTTAAATATTAAAGAGTGTAGCCCTGGTTTAATATTTTGGTTTTTGGGAAAGTTTTTCCCAGGAAAACTTCTGTAAACAAGAGAGATGTTTTTGTAACTGTACCCATGTTTATCCATTCTTTCTCACAGGAGAGGTTTCTTAACGAACATCTGTTTTAACCAATGTGATTGAAGAGGTTTACCTTTGTCTCACCAATCAAATTAGTCTGTGTAAAATACTATATAAGAGAGTCACATCTCAAAAATAAAAGTTCACTTTTTCTAGCCTTCTGATCAAGAGTCTGTGTTGTTGTTTGATGCTCAACAGCAACAAAAGGGGAAGAGGCAGGCAGAAGGTGAGTGCCTTTCTCATCTCACTGGGGTCACCTCAGAAGCCTCTTCCAGAATTCCTGCAGACCTCATTCACCCCTAATTCCCATCCACCCTCTCTGGGTTGTGATGGAAATACAGAAAAGCAGGCTGTAATTACTGGGAGCTGATCAACAGGTATGTCTCAAGTTTCTACACCCACACAAGAAATTTACATGTATAAAAAAAAATTCTACTCCTAGTTTGAGACCTCTGTTTTCTCAAATAATGATTTCACTGATGATGTCACTACCCACAGGTAGTAATACAGGCCAACCTGTGTATCATCCAATTTTAAGCTTAGAATGTCCAGTCTTTTGCCTGAGCAGGGATGTTTGTCACGGGCACTTCTAACCTCAGATTGGAATATTGGTAATTATGGCTTCCACTGAAGGAATGGTCAAATACACTGCCCTGCACAACAATCCACAAAGTGATCCATCTGGTATTAGTGAGTCACTGAGAAGATGAGGAAGACCAGGGGAATGTTCCTCAGCATGCAAGAGCCAACAGAGAGGAGCAGTGCCTGCAAGGGAGGCGGTGCTGGACCATCTCCATGTGCAGAGGGAAGGCTGCTCCTGGCCGTGTGCCTGGGACAGGCACCACGGAGAACCTGCAGTCCCACTGAACCCCCGGGCAAGATGGTGGCAGGGGAGATGAAGGGCTCTGCAGACAAGGGTGTGTGGCCTGTTCTGGTGTATTTATAGTGTAGCCATCCTTTGTTCTGCTCTGTGTCCTTGAGGGATGAGGGTCAATTGCGACTGAATGTCAGAGCCGACATCGCTACCCACAGTCATCGTTTGAACACACAGGGCTGTCAGCAAGGCCAGAAATAACCTGATGCCCAGAAGCAGGTGGGGCAGTGAGTGGGGTTGGGGACCTGTTGTGCGACTTGGTCTTTTGCCAAAAGAGTGATGGCCCCCCACCCCACCTCCTCCAGTGTTGATGTCTGCAGTACCTCTCCAGCCCCTCACCACGGGTGCTGCTGTCACTTCAGGAGGCAAAGTCCCTGCAGACAGCATTTCCCACCTGAAGCCAGCTTGGCTCACCTGAAGGGTGGGTGTCAGGTGTGACCTTGCCAGCTGCCTGGAGCGGCTCTGGCACAGCAGGGCAGCAGGCAGCAGGTCTCCGCCACTGAAGGCCTCTGTCCCGTGGAGGGAAGAGCCACACTCTCCAGGTGGAATTAATCCCACCCTCCATTTCTTGCTTGTGGACCTGTGCTGTGCACAGATCACGAATGTAATACATTTTACCAAATCAGAAAAAAATAAACCCAATGCAGCAGCGTTTGAGCTGGAGATATTCCAAATGTCAGTAACAAATAGAAATCACGGTGCTCTCCTTGTACAAATCATTTGTGGTGCTGCTAAATGAGCCGCTGCAAACGCTGTAATGTTCCACTGATTCTTTGTTACTCAGCAGCTACTGTGGTGATTGAGCAGTGAATAGGCTAAGCTGAGTTTTCCTAGCAGAAAAATAATGAAAGAAAATTGAAATCTCAAGTTTTAGAAGGAGACAGATGAGACTGGTGGCGCAGCAGGAGGGAAATGTGGAGCAAATGGAAGTTTGGCAGTCTGGAAAGGTTAGGTTTCAAGCAGAGCTCCTGGAAAGAGGTCAGGGGTTCACCATCCTATTAGGAGATCAAGGGAAGACAAGGCGTGAAGCCGAATGGAATAATTTAAAGGAGGCTAGTGAGAGGCAGAAGTGGGGACAGCACAACATACCACTAGGCCAGAGATCTGCCTGGTTTGGACAAAGGAGTTTGGTAGGACCATTATAACCCTAATTTTTCCATTAACTGAACAATTACAGAAGACACCAACACACACTTTGAAGATACATAATTTCATCTTGAAGTTAAAACTGGTTGAATCTTAGGGGCACTATCTCAAGTTAAAAGGAAAAACAAATTAAAAATGAATGTTTGGCCAAATCCCTGCGGCTCTGCCTGTGCAGGCAGGACAGCTGATCTCCACTGCTGCCATCAGGTAAAGGAGCACTCATGCACAGCCTGGAGCGCTGCTCCCTGTGAGTACTGATCCTGCTTGGGGCTGCCTCTCTAGAAATCCATGTGTGCTCATCCGTGGGAATAAAGCCTCGCTCTAACTAAGGGCATTATTTTAGTTCCTCCACCTGCTTTAACCTATTTTTCATCTTCCTCAAATTCTCCTTAGCATTTTTCCCCATCTGTTTTTTTGCACTTCTATTTTGCACTTTCCCCTGCTCCCTTTATTGGCTGCTGCCAAAGATAAGGTGGGCCAGGTTCATTGTTAGGCTGATGTGATATGGCCCTTTTTAATGTTCTTCCTTGGATAACAGCTTGCTAAAATTAAATCATTTAGTAAAAGGACAAATTAAATCATCAGCTGGGGTTCTTTTTTCAGTGGGTAACATAAAAAGATGTCTGTTGTATTTCATTTGAATTAAGAATGTAATCATATGCACATTGCTGAAACTATTATGTTTCATAAAGTGGTCTTATTATTTTCTGCATATTTTTCTTTGTGTGTGGAGTCTTTTTCTTTCTGTTAAATTGCATATCCATGGAGGATTTGGGGGCACTCAGCCAGTCAATCCAATTTGGAGTTGGATGGTGGGAGTAGTGGACTAAGTCCCTTATCTGTTCCCTTCAGCTGTTTTACTCCTCTGCTATTGATGGAAACATAAAATTAAAAGTGGAATCAACTCATAGGAAGCAAGACCCCAGCAAGAGACTTAGGAGGGAAAAGTTGAGGATGGAGATTCTGACTAATCTCTCTACAGCTGGGGTAATGTGCTGACAGATTTGATTTTAAATACGCATGCAGTAGATTGAGTATTTCACAAATACTGCCATTTTTTTTTATCTTAGGGGGTATCAAGCAAGTACAAGAAGAAAATTGAAATCAGATTGGTAACAGTTTAGGGTTTTTTTGAGTGTGATTTATGGAATTCTGGTTTCCCATGTGATGTGTACTGGAAAATTATGAAGCTTGAGGTATGAACAGGAGGCCTGAAAGTGGATTAGCCATTTCTACAGGACATAGCAGAAGCACATACAGGAACTAGCCAGTGTTTATACTTGATTCTGTGCATGCCTTGTGTTATGTACAGGCTATGATGAAAAAGAAGCTCAAGCACTTGAAATCGGTGGTTGCAATGGTGCAAAGTTTGATGTAAATAAGAATTAGAAAATGATGGACCAGCCTGCCTGGCGTGGGATTCATAGTTCTCTTTGTACCTTTTGATTCCAGACCAGACACGACCTTGCATCTCTTCTACATTACTATTTCTCAGTAGGCTAAATGGAGGCAGCTTCCTACATCCCTCCATGACCCAGATTGCTGGAGCTGCACAGGAGTCAAGTGCTGCTGCTTTCTTTATCTTTATGCAAACCTCTCTGTTGTGCTTCTGTTTTGGGCTGGCATTTGGCAATGCACACTGACAAATAAAATCTCTTATGTAAGGGGTTCTCCCCAGGGAGGATCCTCTGCCTCTTATATCACAGTGACGTGACAGAAAACCTCATAGTCAGCATCATACCCCATCAACAGTCTGGTTCTGCAATGAGGGCAGGAAAAGGACAATCCTTTGTGCCAAAGGGACAGATAGGCACATCTTCCTTCTCTTGAATAAGGGTTTCTTGTCATAGCCAGACTGATGGGATATACCCCACCTCTCTGTAGGATTCATCTTCTTCTTTAGATCACTTCCCTCTTCTCCACGGGGCTGACAAAGGTACACCTAGGGCTGGATTCGGTGTGAGTTGGGGAACAAGCAGAGCTTTGGAAAGAGGAGGCTCCTGTTTGTCAGATGAGTAGTGGGAGAAAGGCAGAAAGGCTGCAAAGGAATCAGGAGGAGAAGTTCAAGGGAGTCTGCATCAAGGAGGAGTGAAGAGTAGCAAGGGAAAGCAACATAAGGAAGAGGGACGCAGAATCTCTGTACTTATATAAGAATGTTAAAAGATGCTGTCATAGATGAAAGGAAAATATAGCAAAGGGAAAGAGAGGACAAAAGCAAAATAAAGGTGTTTTTCAAAACAGGAAATGTAATAATAAATGGAGCAAAAGAATACATTGCTGGTGTGAGTGTGATTGATTTGGCTGACGTCTGTTTGCTCCCTCCTGCTGGGCAGCTCGATGGGCTGCTGAAGAGAAGGATGCATAAATCTCCTGTGGGTGAGGTGTGTTGATGAAAAAGACTTGGCATCTTGCGGGCTTGCCTCCCCACTTGACTGATGCTGATGTCTCAGACCACAGACATCGCTTTTTGGATTTTATACAAATTCTCAGTGGTGCTGCAAGGGGCCATTCCTCCCCGCTCCTGTCCTTGTGCAGGCATGGGCACCTCTGAATCAAGATGCTAATGCTGAAAGCTAATTGTCCTGGTCTGGATTAATGTTTCTGGCTGTCTGAAAGCTGCTGTAAGTGCAGGAGAGGTGATGGGAATGGGCAGCTGGGGGTGGTGTCAGAAAGAACCTTTCTGTACAGTGGTGACACAGATTTATGCCAGATTACAGTGCTCATCTCATCAACAATTGGCAGGACATGAGTTTCCATGCACATAAGAAGCCTCTCCTGTCTTGATTCTCTGGTGCATAGCAATGTGGGAGTTCTTGTTTACTTACCAGAAACAAAGCTGAAAAGAGAAGGGGAAGCTCAAGGCAGCCTCTGTTTCTGCAACCTGTCAATCTGGCCCCACTCACAGTTGTAATCTCCTACATTTTTCTTGGCTCCTACCACTCATTTCTCTATGCAGCTTCAAAGACTCCTCATTTTCGATGCTCCTGTATAGCACTGAAGTATGTAGAGGAGGCTTTGGTCAAACCCACTAGAACTCCGTGTAAATTTTGTTTCAGTACCTACAGTGAAGGCTGGTTTCACTGGTCTCTTGATCTTTCAAATACACATTCAGGGCTCACTTGAGCTACTTGCAGAGTAGAAGAGCAAAGCCCGTCTCTCAGGGTATTTATAGATCCTTCATTGCTCAGGGAGATTTCCTCGCTAGCTGTCTCTTGCTGAACAAGGACTGCACTTTTTGTCTTTTCTTACATAGAGTAACATAGAAGAGCTGCTTGGGCCTCCCTTCTTGATAAGAGGCCTTCTCAGCGAGTTACACTTGGATCAGTTCCTAGCCCTGTTCACAGAACTCTGCCTACCCTTTCAGGGACAAAACTTCACTACCCTCTTTAAGTAAGTGTTTTCTTTACATGGGAAGAGATTGCCACATGGTGGCAATTTACATCCAGTTTACAATTGTACATACAAGTGCCTAACCCAGTCTGAATTCTTTTCCAAATATGTTTTCCTTCAGCCCTTTCTTAAAAAGCTGTGAAAACTTTTCTTTACAGGCATGAATGGAATGACCATAGGGACAGCTGAGGGAGCAGGGAACCATGCCAGGACAGGGGCAGAGGGTTGAGGCAGACTGCCAGCCCGTGCTCAGAACAGCTTCCTACGACCCTCTCTCCTCAAGCTGGCCCAGGAAACAAGTGAGGAGCCCTAACCCAGTGTCTGCTGTAATACCATTGAAACCAAATCATCTCTATGAGAAGTTTACACGGTTACTTTATAAAAAGGCAGCAAGTGTGACACGAGTGCTCTATAACAATCATAGTGTGAGGATGTTAACCCTTTGGTGCTCTGAAATATGTCCAAAGCCGGGCCCCATTCTCTGCTGTCCCTCACACGCAGCTGCTCAGGGTCCAGTGCTCTCGTCCTCTTGCCTCTCAAAAGAGCAAGCACCCCTGAGGATGCTGCTTGCAAGCTGAACTGTAGCATTGAAGGAAAAGTATCTCACTCCGCTGCACAAAAACAGCAAGAAAGAGAGGATTCCTGGCACAGCAGGAAAGCCAAGATGTCCCTGGAGTAATTCCAAAGTCTTGCAGGCCGATGTATTTTTACAGCATCACAGAAACATCAGATCTTATTTTTCAAGAGTCCTGATTATAGGTTAGTGCCTTTTGTGCTTTCTTTGTGCTTTCTTTTAGATATGAATTTGCTAAGAAGTATTGGAACTGACCTCTTACTGAAATTTCTCTGTGCCAACCTACCACTTTTTGTTGACATATGTGTTTAAAGCACTATTTTTCTCTGTATTGAATTTCATTCTTAGGTGGCTGAAATAGATTTAGAAGTGTGAGTATTTGTTGAGCAATGTTTAGGACCAAGCACCATTTTTTGCCGTTTAACCATCATAACAAGCATATACTCAGCAGACATTCTGAATAAAATTCCATTGTATGGAATTGTCCTCAGCTGTGAATTATATTTTTTATGGCAGATTTACTCTTCTGACAGAGAAAATTCAATATGTAGCTGCATTTCTATTACAGATACAGTCTTCTGCTAGCCAACAGATAAGCTTTTTATCAGCAGCCATGCTTCTGGGGCACTCTTCTGGGCTGCTGCCAAGCTTTACCGTCCTTTCTTTCATGAGCAGATCAATGTGCAAATATTTGAAAACCCTAAATAATATAACAGCTACTTGAATGCATGCTCAAAAAAACCCCCCAAACCCCCAACCAAAACAACACAGAACAAAATCAATTTCAAACCTCTTACACCTACATAATGTACCTAAGGCAAATCTACAAAACCAAGGAGCACAGCTGCCCACTTCCAAAGCTCCCATGGACCATATAGATCAGCTTTTCCTCTAAGCCACAGTGGAAGCCTACCTTCCCATGCCTCTTTGCCACATCACCCCTCAAACAGAACATGCAGTGCCAGCTTCAAATGGAGCTGGTAAGACGAGTCTGGGTAAGGAACATGATGAAGAATAAGCAGACAGGAGAGATTACACTGTGCTGTGTTTTTTATCATGCATAGGAGAAATGCCAAGGTGTGTGGGGTGTACAGCCACCGGTTAGAATCCAGCCTCAGGTTCAGAGATGACCAGCAGGTGCAGCTGTGTTGTCCACTGTGGTTGCTGAGGGCATCCTCCACTAATAATTGCGCATCCTGCATGTTTAACGAGGCAGTGAAACTCTTCAGCTCACACTACCACACAAGCTGCTGGCTTTAGCCCAGGCGCATTTTATCTTCTCTGCTCTTGTGAACTATTTCTCTGTCCTCCTTCTTGCAATGGAATAAGAACCTGTGGAGATAAGATCCTTTTTCTTCCCTGTTGCCCTTCAGATGAGAGGATGTGCACTTGGAGTGATGCCCATTAGCGGAAGCGATGTTGGAACACTGGAATCAAAAATTTCCCCATGGAGAAACAGCAGTGGTTAAAGAAGAAAACTGAATAAAGCGAAGTGAAGGACAGATATTGAAGGAAAAAAAATGAGAAAGTAAAGAAGGAAAACTATCTGGAAATGGGTTAATGTGTGAGGGCAATATAAAATACAAAAAAGTACAAGAAAAGGAATGGGAAGTCAACAAAAATGTCACAACAAGCAGAATGAGAAGGCATAAGCAATAAAGCAAGAGAGGCAAAGAGATTAATCAAATCTCTCCTTACTGCAGGGTTGTACCACAACTTGCCTCATGGTTTTTTTAAATGTAAATCTATAAATAAACCTCATTGGCTTTTTTTTCCCATTAGGGGATATAAAAGATGATAATAGGTTCTTACAAAGGGTAAATATTTTAAGGGGATGATACCAGTGATACTGAAGTATTAAAATGAAGATCAAAGCTAGGACTGCCAGTATAGAGTCTCTAGGTTATCCATACACTGCTACAGCTCTAACAGATTAAAGACTCATTTGAACATAAAAAGATGAAAAATCATAGGGTTCATAGCCATTATAATAATGCCTTCATTACAAAACATAGTAAAGGCCCAATTCTTTCAGGCTCAGACCAAATAGTTCTTTATGAATAGTTCCATTAAAATTAGTGGAATCACCTTGGTGGGATCTGTTCCTCATTAAGAGTAAGATTTTCCAAGGCCAGTCTGCTCAAGTTCAGTGACATTTTTCAACTCTTAGACCAGTTTCCATTCTGATCCCTGGAGTAGTAAGGGTTGTAGTGATGTTTTGACTGTTCACTTCCATCAGCAGCAGCACAGTTATATAGAGAAATACTTTTCATAAGGAGAAGAATCTGTGCTCTGCAACCTAAACTCATCAGAGCACTGAATATTGTTAAAGTAGGTGCTACTTCCAGCAGCAGTCCATGGTGCCATGGGGATGAAGGTTTCTGCATTGAAACTCTACAACTCCTTGGTAACAAGGGCTGTCCTGGGACCAGTAGGACAGGTAAACAAGTGTAGCTCTCCCTGCTCTCAAAGCCATAGCTCTCTTGGGCATCAACATTTCAGATTCACTCAGTAGGTTAAAAAAAGACCCTGAATGCTGTAAAAGTCACATCACAGAACAGAGAAGAACAGACCACCTTTTTAATCTCCATTTCAATTGTCACCTACTGTACTGATATGCTCTCAGGTCAAGTCAGGTTTATGGAGAGAAGAAAAGTTTTGTTTGAAAGAGAATGTGCTTCTGAGATTGTTTCTTTCTTGCCATTTCCCATGTGAAGTGCCAATTATTCTAGGATTTTACATAAACTCTAGAGTAGGATTGGAAATGGATATGTAAAATTCAATGTATTAGAACTCTGGAAGTTGCAAGCTTCAGCTAAAAAGCAGCTATAAAAGGTAGTTGGTCCGGTTTGATGTTCATACCTTCACATTTCCACCATTTACCTGTCTGTCTATTTTGTCTCAGACCTGATGCTACTATTATGCACATTATGATCACTGTCACCTTCCACAGAGGTTGGGTAAAGAAAGAAGCCAAAAGTCCACAAGAAAGCTACCATGCCTTTGTAATTACATTTAGGAATATGGCTTCCAACACAGACTTGAAATTTGTGACTTGGATTCCCCTATAGGTCTGCAAGAAATCTTTAGAGTACATCCATTCCTGCTGCTAGCAGATGGTAGAGCAGAGAACAGCGACTATGAAGATAACAGCATTTCACCCACGGGTTTTTCTTACTACGTAGTAGCATAAGGTAGGTGTGAAATCAGTGGTGTTTCAGAACACTTCTTACAGTACTGAGGTTTCTGGCTGGAGGTAACCCAAACACATAATCAGTCTAGAAACTCTCAATCCCAGCACAGAGGTCACATGAAAGTAGAAGATACCTAGCCAGATGACAGGCAGGTTTATGTGGGTCATGGATGTTTCTACTATGTGCCAGAGGCCAAACCTGCTGCTTTTCACCCTGAAATGGGGAACTACAAAGCTTTAAACCCCTCGGGGATTTTTCCCCCTCAGCTTGTCATGAGAGCGGCTGGGCAAGATGCAAAAAGGAACTGCAGAGAGGAAAGACTGAAAAAAAATTGAAGCTTTAATATATTCCTACTCTCTGACCCCATTCCTCCTTTTCTGTGCATTAACAGTTTTAATAATCTGGCAAAAGCAAACCCTGAAACTAGAAAACCCTTTCCTAACCAGTGTCACAAAACCCCTTGTCATTTACTGAGAAACATTATGATGAGACTCAATGGTTTTAATATGTTATCTCTTCTTCTCTTTTCTTTTTTTCCCCTTTTTCATTTGATACCACTTAGTTCCTCATTTTTGAAATAGCTGTTCTGACAAGACCAGTTTGCATTTTAAACCAAACAAAAAATGAGGATCTGCTTATGGAATTGAGCTGAATATGGTAGTGGCTGTTAAACAAGATAGACGAATAACAAAAATACAAATCAGTGAAATCACTCTCACATATAATCTCTTCACTATGAAATAAACCATTGCTACATCCACGCTTAGTGTATGTAAACAAAACAGATGGGGGATTTCCCACTGCTGGTTTCTTTCATCTAAGGATGGTTATTTTCAGTTCATAAACTCTCAGCTGTCATCCCTGATTTATCTTCGCAGCAGATTCCTGTTGGGGTCACAGAGCTGGGAGCTGGGGCGATGTGGCACGTCCCCCGCTCGCCGCGCTCTGCCGCCCCTGCCAGCCACAGTGTTCGTAGCTGGGGTTCGTGCTTCCCTTTTAACCCCTTTCTCATCCCTCCCTCCGTCAGTGCCTGACATTTTGTGCATTCCGCTTGTGCTCCAGCACGGTGAGAGCCGTGTGAAGGAGAGGCACGAGCTTAGTTCGCTGGGGAGCATCCTCCTTTAATTCGGGGACTAGAGAGAGGGCTACTAGAGATAACGAAACCCCGCCTGCGTTCAATCCGCTACCCAAACAATGGCTTTATTTAAAGATATGAAGACATCGCCGTGTAGAGATCCTTTAAAAAATGTTTTAGCCTTTCCCAGCCGTAGAGAGAGCGACCACTTTATTTGCTGGAAAGGGCTCTTCCCGCCCCTTCCTACTCCTGCCCTGCCTCCGCCCCCCGCCTCCCTTCCCCATATATTATTACTCTATGCCACCAACGTTAAAACAGTCCCAGCGCGCTGCCTGCCCGCGCCGCGGCCGGCGGGCAGCCTTTCCCGGCCCCGGGCAGCCTTTCCCGGCCCCGGGCAGCCTTTCCCGGGCCCGGGCATCCCGCGGCCGCG
>VYZR01024909.1:90188-118635 GCA_013400675.1 Oxylabes madagascariensis
GTCTCGTTTGCCAGTGTTGCTGATGCATCTAGCAACAAAACAGGAAAGTACCATGTTTACCTGAGCACAGCATTCCAAAAGAATGTAGCATGCCCAGCTCAAAACACTTTGGAGACATGATATGAAAAAGTAAACCTGTCTCCATGCAACAGAAGCCTTTCATAGTCCATACACACATTAAACAAGTGTGAAAATGCAAAACTTTGAATAAACTTTTTGTTTCCTTCCTCCAAAAACTCTCATGTTCCACTGTCAACTTGGCATTTCAGTTTTCATCTTTTTAGTTTAAGAACTGATTTTTTTCAACTTCTTATAGATCTTACAAGCTCAACTGCAAAAATTATTCTCTATTCTGACCATGTTTCACTCCCAAATAGCTTTTGGGAGCTGTGGAGGTGGAAAGTGAGCATTTGAACTTAGCAAAGCTCATGGACAATGTAAAGTCCCACATTATACGCAAAAGGAACTGAACAAAACTTTATCAAGAAGTGAGCAGTAAAAACTAAGATGAAGGATTAACCAGGAATTACAAAATACAGGTTATCCTACAACATCCAAAGCCCATCTGTTGCCTCAACAAGTCTTGATGCTCTGTACTAAGTTCTTCTTAGTGGTTACACCTTAACACGCCATCATGATTTGACATTTCTCTAATGTCAAATAAGTCATTAAGTCTGTAACCAGACAGGAATCTTAATTCCAGTTTGGATCTGCAACCAATACTGAGTAAGAAGAAATCAAATTATGCAATTATGGAATGTGATAACAGCATTTAGCAACCAAACTCTGTACACCCCTTCTCTTCCTACATGACTCCAGAAACACTCCCTTCTGCTTTTTATCTGGCACCTGATCCTGCCAAGCCCTCTCCCTCTTCTTGCTCCTCTCTGTGCTGGCAGAGCCCTTCTCCAGGACCTGCAAGTAAGGTGGAAGGTGTGGGGGAAGCAGTGCAGTGTGCCAGAAAGCATCCCTGTCCATGGATGCCTCTCCCTATCCCAGAACACCTTCCCATCCTGGGAGGGGGGCAGTCCCTGATGTGCTCTTCTATTTACCTACTGCAAGCTGACACAAACCTCAGGGTCAGGGATCACCTTGCTCAGGCTCCCAGCCCACAGGGGTACCAGTCCACCTACAACACGTTTCTGCAGTGAGGGTTGTTTTCCTTCCCAGGTACACAACCTTCACTGCCATTGCTGTTCCAACAAGCTTCAAATCTCCTTACAACACAGAACACATTCTGTCATTTAAGTTATCCTTATCTTTGTCTCACCCTAAAATACTGAACTTTCATTTCAGAAGCGTTACTAACAATTGCCATTTCTAATGGATGGACCTTAAAAGCAACAAAATATTTAGTTACAGAAGATAAACAGTGTTGTTTCAGAAACACCAGACTGCTGAAATCAAAACAGCACCAAAAGGCAGTTTTGGTAAAGATTTCATAGAAAAGCCTTCAGAGGCCTGGAATTAAAACAAACACAGGTTCCACTAACTGGAACAACCAGTAGCTATTGAGTGTCCATGCTCATTTGGCTCAGTCTTACATGTTTTTTTTTTTAAAAACCAACCAACCAAGCCACCAAACCACTATTCCAAAGTGCTCATTTGGAGATCTCTACAGAGATATACAAGATGAGTGTGCAATGCTTGCCTGGGACAAAACTTCAGAAAAATATTATTTTCATTCCAAAGCAGGTAATTTTGAAACATTAAGAGGTTTTGCTGGATAGAAAAATTACTGTGCAGTTCCACCATCCACTAATAATCCGTAAGGATACAGAAACAGATTTACGTCCAATAAATGTTTGGAAAACACCTACTTCCGGTTCAGAGTAAGATACTGCTTTTTCCATATTCCTTCCATATGAAAGTAAAGATATATATCTATTCATCCATTAATTTATGGATTAAATGAGTATTTTACTTACAACCAATAAGCTGATTCTACAAAAAGGAATGTTTTCTTTAGCACATAATTTTCTTCAGCACTATATATATTGACTAAAAAAATAGCCTGTATAACCTTCTTAATAAGAACTCTAATTTTTATTTATAAAATGGTAAATTCTAATACTCATCCCAAAGCAGAATGATACGGAAAAATAACAGATAAGATTAAAAAATTAGGATACGGTGGACAGGCAAAAGGCCCCGGAAGTCTGTGTTGGTAGCAATATGGATTCTCTTAGGCATATTGTCCATTTCACTCTGTATCATGAAATTCATTTGCTAACTTTAGATGATTTAATTTTCTTTATGTCGCGGCTTTGCAGAATCAAGGTCCCATTTCTGAATTTTCCAACTTGTCCAGCAGGCCAAATGCTAGGCACTGATTTCTTCTTTTTGGCCTTCCTGAAGTAGGGAGAGGAAAAACAATAATTAAAAGAAACAGCAGAAACACATGTAAACACTTAATTTGGTGAAGAAGTCACCTATTTATGCAGAGTTTGGTATTATGGAGTATCAAACCACAGCATGTAAAGACTTCAGAACATTTTTGCTTCATAGACATGCAAAATTTGCAGCACATTACAGCATGATTTACATTTTTAAATGCTCAGAAACACGAAGCTTTTTGGATAGAGAAGGAAGATAAAGTACGAAGGGAACCTGCTGCACTAGGATTAGGAAATGTCAGCTCACTTTCAAGCCTCTGTATACTGTGGCCTGTGCTGTAGAAACTACTTCTTAGGGCAAATGCTCTGAGCAAGTCATGTCTCATGAGTCTGCACACAGGATTTTCATCCCTCTGATCTCCAGCTGCAGTCTTAAGATGTGTTGGGGCAGAACTGACATACTTTCAAGTAAAGCTGTGGAACTGAAGCCTCTGGAACTGCTAGGCACAGAGCAGTGTCACCAGTTTTTGAGGAGCTCACACTTGGAGAATGTTTTTTCACTGTGACGTGCATGATTTCTGGTAAGACTGTGCAATTACATAGGGGAAATACACTGGGGAGACCATGTTAAAAACACCTCACCTCTCCTTCTGTTCTTTCTGCTTCTTCTTCTTCTTAAGAGAATCACCTTTATGTTCCTGTTTTTAAAGACACATATTTTAAGGAAAAAGGAACAGAGCATGGTTAAACAACCACCCGCATGAATAACATGCAGTAAAAGTAGCCTTTGCTTCACAGAGCAGCAGGCACTTAAAGCAAGCTGGGAGACCTGCTGACAGAACAAGTGATGCAACACATTATGGAGCCACAGCCAGGAGTGCCCAGAGCCCTTCCTAATGCCTGATGGAAAGCACAGCCCACTCACGACCAACGTGCTGTCCTTGCCACGTGCAGAAGCAGAGGCTTCCTTCTTGGGCATGTGACAGATCCCAGGGTCAGAAGATGGACTAGCTAGCAGGCAGGTGTGTCCTGTCACCCAGCTGAGGGCAGCTGTCAAATAACAGGGTTCGGCTGCGACTGGTCATGCACTGGATGCACTTGGAGCCACATGACAGAGGAGAAGTAGGTCCCTGGGAAAGAGGGTGGCAGGAAACCGGCTGATAGAGCAATTACCCACCCCGCCAGCCTGCTCTCACCTACATGAAAAGGCTCCATAGGGAGGCAGAGAGTAGGCTTAGAGCCAGATGGGCTGTGCTAGAGGATGGATGCAACAGAAACCTCACCCTTGCTTTAAATAATGAGTAAGATCCTAGATGGAATTGTGCTGATAAAAAAGCAGTTGAAGATCTGGCTCTCTGTGGTTAGGCAACATGCAACAAACTTTAATTGGAGACCACTTTGTTTCCTCTTAAGAGGAAAGGATAAAAAAAACCCCTGCTGATATTGTATCATCAGCCTATCAGCCTGGAAGGGTGAGGCAGTGAAACCGACCAGCCTAACTCTGTGCCTTCATACTGCACACAGCCAGCTTTTCCCAATGAGATTAATCCTGTGGGAGCCAGGAAGCCAGACCACAGGGAGCAGCAGGTGTCAGGCTCGGGCATTCCTCCTGCACCTGAGGCATTATCTGTCAGGCTCTTGCGCTGGCTTCTACATGCTGCCTTTTTATACAGAAAATTTCACACAAACCTTTTCCTTATCAGCATCCTTTGCTTTTTTCTCTTTCAGTTTCTCTTGGTAAGTCCTGTAGTTCACCTGTGCCTTTTTGGGTGGCTGCAACAAAGATTGGGAGGGATACTGCTGATTAAATTTTCAAATAGGTTCAAAAATTATTCACACACTTGCACAGACAGTAATTTTTCACGTGCTGGTGGCAAAACATTAAAAAAGCTTATTTCCTTTTGGGTGAGAGAAATGGGCTTAAAAGACGTCAGGTAGTCACAAATTGTATCTTTCTTGGTGAAGACAGCAGAGAAAATAGTGTTTTATTATCAGTCCTACAAGGTTTACACACATATTCTGAGCAAAAAACATCCAACCCACTTCCTAAGAAACACCTAAAACATTACTTTTTTCTTTGACACTAGTTATGATAAACTAAAAAGTTCTCCTTGTTTAACTCACTGTGAGAATGAAGTTTTAAAAAGTGAGACCTTCTCTCCAGCTATTTATTTTTGAATGGCCTGATTAAAAATTAGTAAATGTTGCTTTTCAGCCTGATCAGTCATATTTCATCTACACTATTTCCCTGATAACACAACCATACTAATTTTCCAATCATCTACAGCAAAGAGACAAGACAGAACAGATGATGTAAAAGTAAGAATGAAGTGGGAGAAGGGTCAGGGCAGGGGATTTTGTGTTTTAAAAGAGTAATACCAAAGCCCCTCATGTTTTTCACTGCTTTTCTGCACTGTAGCAGCTGGGTGACCTCCAGCACAAACCAAGGGACAAATACCTTGGCTCCCAGCATGATAGCACGCTCCTGTTCCCAAGCACGTTGCTCTTGCTTCTTGTAGCCAGTGATTCCAAACTTGTGCACTTCCAGGCGAGCCTAGAACATTACAGAAAATTGCAAGCATTTCATAATGTCCAACTTGTTGTAAAGTAATGCCTGGCAGAGTGCAACAAAGTTATACTCCTGAGGAAATCCTGGCTAATACTAGAAATTGGCGTGCTATAAAATAAAACTAACCGAGTTCGGCACTATACTGCAAAGCAGTTAACCACTGTCCAACTAATCTTTGGATGGTGACGATTGTCAGGGGGACAATTTTCAATTCTCCTCATTTCACATACAGTAACACATGGAATGGAATTCCTCCATGTAAAAAATGAGCACTTAACCACTGAGAAACATGGATGGGCAGAGGGTGGTTTGACTACACACATTTGTAGAGTTAACACTATACAAGTGGACCTTAGCAAAACCACCAATGAAGCCATAATCTTTTTAAAATCAGTGATTAAATCCCCACCTTTCTTAGCAGTACAGAGCTCCATGCAGAATCTCCAGTGAGAGATTCCACCAGATCATAGCACATCCCTGAGCAGAGATTAGGCACATAAAACAACTTGTGCAGATCTGTAAACAAATTAGTAGCTAAGGTGGCCAATGCTAGTTATGCTCATGTAAGAACAGATGAGAACAAAAAGACAAATGGACAAAGCTATTTGTTGTTTCAAAAAAAGATGCCAATACACTTTTTTTTCCTTCCCACATGAGATGTCAGAGATTTAACACCACAGGGCTGAAAGGACTATGCTAAACATTATGGGAACTCAAGCACCTTTACACATCCTCCTCAGATTCTCACTGGAAGATCAGAAAGAAAGGCCATGATGTTGTAACACACCTCTCTCCACACGGAGCAGTTGACTGCTGCCAACCTGCTCCTCCTTTGGCACGGCATGTAGCCAGAATTACCTATTAGGAAATCCTTACCTACAAGAGACAGCCATTTCTGGAAGGGTTTCCAATCAGTCCCACCGTAGCCTTCTCAAGTATACACATACACATATAACTGTACACTAAACTAGTGACATTAGTCTGATCCTACTGACTTACCTTTTCAAAGTTAAATTCTTGTCTGACTGCATTTTTCTCTTCATTCACTATTTTGGTCTATAAACAAAACAAAACAGTTCAAATTAATAGGATAAGTAACACCAGTTTAAATGCTGATTGGGATAACTTTTTGAAAAGCAGTGAAATTTAGTCAGTTGCATGGAAGAATACACAGGTTTTCAGCAGTATTTTTTTTTAGCTTTATTACCTGGATCTATTAAAACAGACAGTTTCAGTGGCATTTTTCTAGGTAAGTAAAAGAAAAAACTGCCACATGTGAGCTATGCAACACTCATATCCACTTCCAAACGCGTACCAAACAGCTAATGTAGGATAGGACATTAATTTTAAGTAATTTTTTTCAGACAGTGCAGTGGTAATAGTGCATGTACTCACAGCTGGGGCAACATGCAGAACAAGCTAAATTCCTAACTGCATGGACATATATTAGTGTCCACATGCAGCTTCACTAATGCCAGAGAAACAGCTCCAAAGGGTGCACCGTTAGCAAATCGCAGAACCCACTTGGCGCAGGCTGAAGAAAGAAATTCACCTG
Organism: Oxylabes madagascariensis; assembly: GCA_013400675.1. Lineage (NCBI taxonomy): Eukaryota > Metazoa > Chordata > Aves > Passeriformes > Timaliidae > Oxylabes > Oxylabes madagascariensis. Next base: position 96,649 of record VYZR01024909.1, read on the forward strand.
CTCAAAATGAGCTCAGTGCAAACTGCACCGTTAGCAAATTGCAGAACCCACTTGGCGCAGGCTGAAGAAAGAAATTCACCTGCTCAAAATGAGCTCAGTGCAAACTACATCTTTTCTACTCCACGATTTACACAGAGACTTTTCATCAGTTTGGAGGGAGACTCTCCAGGGGGAACAGACTATATCCTAGAAAGAAAAAAAAGCACAAAATCCCCAGGGAGAGAGTTCCATGCTTGCTTGTTACAGCAGTGTCCCACATGGGACACTGTGGAGCAGTTACAAATCTCCCAGGGTTATTTTAGACTATCTGCTTTCTGATTTCAGGGAGGATGTGCTGAGCCACCTCTTTGAGTGGAAGCTCTGCCCACTCCCCAGCATGCTGATGCAGGCAGGCAAACTGCCATCTGTTCAAGAGATTACCCTGTTCATCTTCCCCGTTTGCTCCCAAGGGTACAATCCACTCAGAGGAAACAGGAGTACTACATAAACATTCAAGCTGAACTGAAATACGTTTCATGCATTTCCTTTTCACTCTCCAGGACCTCAGGGGACAGTGACTCACAGGCTCAGGCCCAAGGGTTACACCAGGGCTTCCCTCTGCATCCACCACAGCCAAACTCCTCTCAGTTCTGGCAAAGGCTTCTATATAGAATTTCGATTTCAAACACAAATAAACCCGGTTATCTTCAGAGCATTTTGCTAACAAGCCTAACACCAGTATTTTCAGGTAGAAAAACTTAAGCTATAAAAAACTTCAGAAAATTTTTAGGGGAAAACATGCTGGAAAAAGCACAAAAGTTTATGGATTCAAACAACTGCTTGAGTCTCCTGAAGTTCCCAATTTCAAACAATCAAACCCCCAATATCAGTAAGTCTCTCTGAATTCATGACAGCCATATGTTGGCCCATCAGAGCTTATTTTAGAATGGGCTTCTGATGTTACAGGCATAAAGACAACTCAAGGAAAACAACTAGAGAAGCTGTAAAATCTGGAGACCAATCAACCCCTCTGCTCAGCTTCCAGCCAAACCTATCCAGACCTCCCAAATGAAGCAACTCACCTAGTTTTTGGTAGCGCAAAGCAGCTTAGCAGTGACAAACTAAACCAGAGGACTGAGATCTAATGCTGTCACGCCTTTGCCCACTGACGACCCAACACCAAACCTCCAAGACAAATACTGTTGCCAATGGCCCAGTGCTGCTGTGATGCCAGAGAAGAGAAGCAAGTTTTGGCACCTCACATCCACAGCCACTGACAGGAACAGAGCAGCACACAAAACTCCTGGGCACTGAAGTAACCAAGAGGCTTTGCTTTCCATTCCTTTCACTTCTTGCTGTAACATCAGGCCTGTCAGCAAATCAATTTATTTTGCTGAAATGCGGCTATTTCAAATACAGGATTCTTATCCAGAGCTCTTCTGAAATTGAAAAAAAAGGTCCTCAAGTCCGGTCCCCTCCCCTGCTTCATCCTGCCCGTTTCCAGCAGTCCCACTGGAAATCTGCAGGACTAGATGCCATCGAGCTGAGCAAGCGGATCGCCAAAGCATCCTTCCAGGCAGCAGTATCAGCAAGAGGGACGAACCCGGGCGGGCACGGGGCTGGCCCGTGCCCAGGGAGCGCCCCGGCCCCACACCGCCCCACACCGCCCGCCCTTCGGGAGGGGCGGCTCGGGGGCAGCGGGGACCGCCGCCCGCCCCTACCTGCGCTCCGCCGGCGGGCGCTGCCGAGGGGCCGTGCGGCTCCTTCCTCTTCCTCCCGCGGAACACCACGACCTCCACGGCGTGCGGGGCGGCGGGGGGCGGCGGGGCAGCGCCGGCGGCGCTCACCTCGGCCCGCAGCTCCCCGAAGAAGCCGCGGGCCCCGCGCCGCCCGCCCGCCGCCCGCTGCGGCCCCCGTCTCTCCTCGTCCTGCTCCTCTTCTTTCTCCGCCGCCGGTGGCACCGCTCTCGGTTCGCCCTCCTCCGCAGCGCCCCGNGCGCCCATGTACTCGGTAGGCGGCGGCGGCGGCGGCAGCGGTGCCGCGGGGAAGGGGCCGCTCGCCTCACCCGCGCCGCGGCGATGCCGCTCTCTCTGAAGGGGAATGACGGCGCTTGGCGCAGTCTTACCCCCTTACCCCCGGTTCGTGTCCCCGGGGAAGCGAAGAACGCGCTCCGGACGGAGGGACGAGGCCTTTCCCGGGCCCCGGCGGGACCGGACGTTCCCCCTCACCGGTTCGCCTTCCCGCGCGCCCTCCTCTGCCTCGGCGTCTCCTCCACCGCCTGTCGTGTCTGTCGCGACAGCCGGAGCTCCCGATGCCGAGCGCCGCGGCTCCCCGCCGAGCTGCTGCGGAGGGCCCGCGGGTGAGGGGAGGCGGGAAGCGCCTCTTCCCGAGGGAGGCAGTGTCCCGGGCGGCTCGGTGCGGTGGCAGGTGTCCGCGCACCGGGCGCTCCGCAGGGCTGCAGCCCCGCGGCAACCTGTCCTGCCAGCCACGGCGAACTCAGCGCTGGGAGGTTCTCGTGGGGATGGAGCGGCCGAAGCGGGATTTCCCCTGTTATATAGTGAAAATTACTTTATTGACCTTGTGTATTTCTTGCAGCTCCTGTGCCAGCCTCAGACAAGGAGGTTTGGCTGTGGGGTGCTAAACCCCACCTCTCTGCAAGCATTTGGAGGAGGGGACTAGGGGGAGAGGGAAACAGCTCCTTGTTTCGGCAGATATTTCTCTTCTGTGTCTTGTCTGTATGCTGGTATCCCAAGGGCATCGCAAGCACCTTTGTTACATTGCATATCCTAGTTATATGGAAGCAGAGGAGCTCCAGGCTCCTGCTGTTTTGCTTTCATATTTCACCACTGTTGCAGTAACAGTGCATGTCACTTGAATTTTCTGGTGGCCGGGTTTCTAACAGTGTGTTTTCTGACTGTGTTGTCTACCAGCTGGCAATTGAAGCTGGAACAACAGCTTGGCTGTAATGTGTAAAAGCACAGTTACAAGTCTTTAGTGTTTGATGAAGTGTGTGGTTTGGCTCCCTCAGTGCTCCTTCAGAACAGGGTGTGAAAATAACTATTGTCATGGAGAGAAATCAGTTGCATATCAAGTTTGAAAACATCAGAGGAAGAGCAGAGGCGGAGAGGTGATTTTTTCAATGGGCCATGGCCCTTGCAAAACTCTGCTCACCAGAGCTGCGCTGGGGAGCAGCTGTAGCAGCGCAGTGACTGCTGATGTGGCTGATGATGCCCATGATGAATGCTGGGTTTCTTTGTCTGGATTTCATGTAGTTGCAGATTGCAGGATTTGAACTTTTGTAACTGACATAAATGTTGCTTAGATTTTCTGAGCAATGACTTGTCACATACTGATCTGATTAGGTGATACCTAGAGCCAAATAATATTTTCTGCTACTGTTCTGAGCTTTTTTTGTCATTATAGAAAATAAGGTATTCATTTCTGTTTTATTTTTCATCAAGGCGGTTGATATAAAGTGTCAACAGCAACAGATGGCTAATAGAAACTATTTCCAGTCATCTTAACAGAGCTTAATCAGCTCTTGCAAAATACTAACCAGTTGAAAGCTGTGAAAGAAGAGAGGCTGAAAGCTGTAATGCTAAATCACACAGGACAAAAACCCCTAAAAGTTTTGCATTAATAGAGATCTGGGTTTAGTACCTTTATGGGATTGTTTTGAAAGTCCCCGGAGAGTTTGTTCTGCAGTTACTGTGAGGTAATTCTCTAAACTGCACTTGTGGAAAGAAAAGTTGTACAATCTACTAAATGCAATTATAGTAGTAGGATGGCCTCCAAATTTGCCTGTCCTGTGTGGCTAAAAGAATTTGAGAAGGGCAAACATTATAGTAGGATTTGTGTCTTCAGGTAAAACAAAATAATTGACTTTTGATACAAATGAGGCTTTGAAGGACTTTTTGTCATTCTTAAGTGGAGATATTCCTGATTTGAGTTTTTTTGTTTTGTTCCACCAAATTACCTTGTGTTAATGAATGGACAGGAGCTAAAGGTTTGCTGTCTACTAAGTGTCAGCTGCTCTTATAGTGTTGCTGATGTGGCTCTGCTTGGCTGGCAGTGAAACCCGACTCCCTCTCCCAAGGTTGAAAACCCAGCTGACACTGCTGGGCATTTTGCTTATCTATTGCTGGTGTTCCCCTGTGTGTTTGCTGGCCAGGTTTTCCACTCACCACCAGAAAAGGTCACTGTAAGAGCCCATGAAGCTTGTTTTATCCTTCATTATCAGATTGGTTCTGCACAGGTCACATATACAAAGAGAAGGCGGAATGAATGAAAAGGTTGCCAGTGCTACCCTTCAAGTGGTACTGTGGAGGAAGACATTAGCATTTTTATTTTTAGTATCTTCCAGTAAATATGCTTGGTCATAACTAGTACTTCTATATTTTTGTTTCACGGACGCTAACTCCAGTTGTCTTAGTTATCTGGTGGTTGCAGCTGCTGTTTTGAAGTTTAGAGAAATACAATTTCAGTCTCAGGAAGACTGAGGAGTCGTTCATACGAACTTTAGTGATATAGGAGATAATAGGAGACATCTCTCTCCAGCGCAAGGGTCTACTGTCTCAAAGGGAAGAGTTTTGTCTCTGAATTTATTTGCAGCAGGATGGATCCACAATTAGTTCTTAATGTCCTGGGTTTTTTTCCTGCTTAGCAGTGGTACTGGTTACTCGGAGGCTGTGCTCTCTTTTTACCTATGTGTGCACCATGTTGCAGTCACATGGCTGACAGTGAGGTGATTTGGTGTGTTTTGTTTTGTTTTGTTTTGTTTTGTTTTTTGTTTTTGGTTTTGGTTTTGGTTTTTTTGTTCCTGCCTGGTAATGTTTTGTGTACTTTATCTCCAAGCTTTTGAAAGCCACGAGTCACTAAGGCCCCAGATGCAGCTTTTGAGTAGCAGGGATTATTTTCTGTGTGTTGATGATTAGGTTTTTATAATGTCAATCATGGCATTGTCTTAATGAAGCTGTGAAAGTTGGAATCAAAGGTCTTTTAGTTAATACCTATTAATCATGGAGAGGCTGGAGGCAAGGCACTTGAGCTTTGAAAGCCCATGTCTTCTCTCAACTTTTTCCTATTGGGTAGAATTAGGTAACGTGGCATAGGGTGATTTGGGGATCTTAGCAGTTGAAGGGATTAAGGTGAGGGTTTTTTTGGGGGGGGAGGGAGGAGGTGGTGTTTGTTTGTTAGTTTTGCTTTTTAGTTTCTTTCTGGATCACTTTTCCAAGTAGGTAGTATTGGTTTCTGCAGTCACAGAGTGTAGCAGACATTATTGGAAGCTAAGAAGAAACCCCAAAAGTTGCAGAAGTATTGCATATCATTATTTTGGTGCTGTAGCCAAGCAGGTCAACAAATAGCTTGAGACAGTGTCTCATTGTTCATTTGTATGTTCCTAGCAGAAAGAGCTCACATCAAAGAAAAGAGATGAGTTTGAGGACATCTTGGAGGAAAGAAGGTTGTCCAGTGACTTGAGATACGCGATGAAATGTTACACCCCAGTGATCTACAAGGGACTGTCACCTTGCAAGCCAAACGCTATCAAAAGTGCTGTTCTCCAGTCAGAACAAGTTCAGTATGTTATCAAGCAGGTGAGTCTGGACAATGAACTCCAAGATGAGGTGGATTGAATACAGCCAAGCTTTGTGTGGCAGCAGGGAAAAAGAGATTGTTGCTGACCTCATTAAAATGATAATTGTACTTTGGAAGATGGTCCAGTAAATATATAACTCTCTTTTGGCAGGAAAAAAAAAAATTGACTTGCCAATAAAACTATCAGGTTCATGAAACAGTGTTTTGATTTTGCATATGCAACACTTCACTATTGATTTATCCAGTGTGCCTGACTTCTTTTTTTGCTTTCTCCTCCTACTCCACTGTTCTCACCACAGAGCAACATTGTGAAAGACATTAGCACTCTCCTCCTTTGCAGACATTTTTGTACTTTGAGGGTGTCTTGTAGGAATTTTATAGGTTAATGATGGATTTATCTGCTAAACGCCACTTTCACTAAAATGAGAATATTTCACAGATAATTCTTTGAATTAGAAACACTGTTTCAGATGTAACCATATTTTTGTTTTAATATGAAGGGCAGCTACTACTTTATAACAAATAAAGTATTTTATGGTTAGGCTGGCTGATACTTTGCACTGTGTTTAAATGCCTGAAATAAGTGTGTGTGTGTGTTAGTTAGCAGGGTACCTAATTTCAGTATCCATAAAAAATAATTCCAAGTGTGTAGAAATACATACGATGTTTTGGTTAGTCCTGAGTGACAGGCTACTGTAAATTTTTTCTATTTGTTTCTTTTAATGGCTAGTATTACGTGTGATACATCAAAATTTGTTATAATGTGACAAAGTAAAGTATGTCACTATACACCACAAAGTAGTTCTGTTTCCATTATGGATTGCTACGTAGTATGAAAGCCAGAAAAAATCTTTCAACTCTGGATACATAAAAAAAAATTACTGAAAGAAAATACTTTACAGGGGATTTGACGGAAAGATGTTTGTGTGATGTTTTCTTCTGAAGTGCTTTTTTGATAGAAAATGGTTTTGATGGGTATTTTCTGGGCTGGCGTCAAGTGGCTGAAGGGAGTTAGCAGACCTGCCATTGCAGCCTGGTTACCAGCTTTGCACTAGAGCTCACTGGAAGTTTCTAACTGAGAGTGTCCTGGGCAATGTGCCCAGGAGTCTACGATTAGGGTCCCTCCTGCCTGGGCAGGGTTTGCACAGCTTTACACAGGCGTACTAGAATTTGTTCTTGTGCCAAATTGTTGAGGTTACTAAAGTTCAGTGTGGAAAGTTAAGGTCATTTGTTTGTTTTAGCTTGCTATATGTGACTGGTCTGGTTTTTTGATTTCTGATTTTTGGGAAGTTCTTAGTTCCATAGTGGATTTGCCCTTAAATCACACAAAAGACCTGTGTGGTAAGCCTTTTGCTGGTGAATGAGAACAGAATCTCTTCCTGCTGAATAACAAGAAGAATTTTTTGGCTTCCAAAGCAAGACTGATTTTCTCAGGCTTAAGTGGAAGCAGTTTTTGGCTTCTTTAAGTGGCTGAAATAATCAGTTTAAACTACATGGGGAAATACTTAGGATGATGGGTAATGCATTTAAGAAAACATAATTGACCTAGTAGATATGTTAGTAAGGTATATGGAGGTAGATTGGAGGAGATGGATTTTCTCATATGTCACAAAATAGAAATAATTGGTAAGCAGCACTGGCTTCTAAACAGAGATGTGATTTTTTTGGAGGCTTTTTCTTCTGCCATTCCTTTCCTTTCCTCCTCTGTGTTAAGTAAAAGTCATGTTCCTTATTCCATAACAGTAAAAGGCTTAACTTTTCAATTAAATGTTTCTAGACTCAAATATCAAATTGGAGGGATGGCCATTATTTAAGTCTATTTCAAGGAACTTCAAAAGGGAATGTGCATGGCAACACGAGAAAGGTCATTGATATGCACAGTTGGTAGAGACAGTGCTTTGTATGCAGTTCAGCTCTCCATTGCCGAAGGAACACATTACAAAGAAATAGAAGTGTGATAGGGCTGCGGTTCTTTGTAAACTCTAACCTAAATGCACTTAAAATATTTACATTTTGACAGTCTCTACAAACATAGGCTTCATTTTACTATTGAAAGAAAAATGCACAGAGCCTTCTTCAGACTGATGATATAGGAAATACTCTTTGAACTTCAATCTCCTCTGAATGTGCTACAAGTTAAGGCATTCATATGGTGTGTTTGTGGGGAGGATTGTTGTACGCCCTCCCCCCGCCATTGACATCTAAGCTTATTTGGGTTTTTGAGCAGCTTTAACTTGGCTTTGTCGTGTTGACTGGCACCACAGATTCTGTGTGATTAGATCCATGCCTATCACATAAAACAAAATCTTGTGGACTATTGCAGTAGTTCTCCCATAGCAGCTGTGGAACATTAGGGTGGTGTGCATGGGCAAGAAGAAGGGAACACCTTGTCACTGCTGTTTTGTTTCTCCTTAGCTAGCAAAAGAAATGGGAGAATCACCTGATATTATTCAAGAAGAAGCCACGGAAATCCTGGATGAGATGGGCCACCGTATGCAACTAGGAGCTGTCAGATTTTTTGCCTTCACTCTGAGCAAAATATTTAAACAGCTTTTCCAGAGAGTTTGTGTGAATGAAGAAGGAATGCAGAGAGTGAGTACTTGTGGGAGGAAAAAGTTAAAATATTTTCAGGCCAGTCACTTGGACAAGAGCTCTAATCATCAAATAGCAAATGTGAAAAATACACTCTGAAAAAATACCAAAACTGCACTCACTTTTGTTTATTAGTGCATTTCTTAGTAAATGTGGGAGGAAAGACAGATGATATGTAAGTATTTTAGAGGCAAACAACTATCAGGATTTTTTGTATATTTTCCAAATGCTTCCTATAGTAAGGAATACCATGTGCCTGTGATTCTGTTAGATCAGCCACTGAGAGAGTGTTTTCTATCTGATATTATAAAATAGTAATGCATTTAGCTGAATTGGAGGTCACAATATAATATTACATGGCTGAGTGGACTGGCTGTTCAGCAAAACCCTCATACAGCTGAGAGTGGTGAAGCACTGCGCACCTCTGAGACAGGATATGCTTTAGGTTTTCCTCAGTTTCTGGGAACCATTGTCCCCCTAATTCATTTCAGGCTATTGCTGTTCTGGAGGGTGCAGTGCATTCCCTGCAAGTCAGCAATGTCAACCCTGACATCCCCCATTTGGTTTCGAATCCCCATCAAAAGGGATTGGAATTAGACTATCCCATGACAGGGTGCCCCTAGTTTTTGAGCCCTGTGATGCTTGTGAGCCTCAGGTTGCTACTCTGGAAACAACTGCTCCAAATTTCCTATGGGTTCTGTGCTGAAAGAGGTATCGATTGTGTGGACAGAGAAACAACCCTCAAGCAAATGGGGTTTTGTTTGCCTTAAGCCCTGTGCGGGTCTGTATTTGCGAATTTCAACAGTCAGTAAATATTGGGACAACATTGTTTGCACTGTTCTTTTTCAGCTGCAACACGCCATTCAGGAGCATCCCGTGGTGCTGCTGCCCAGCCACCGAAGCTACGTCGACTTTTTGATGCTGTCTTATTTGCTATACACGTATGACTTGGCCTTGCCTGTCATTGCTGCAGGAATAGGCAAGTATGTTTTTAAACAATGTTCTCAGGATTCAGAGAATTGGTAGTATTCTCTGGTAGCTGCAACTATAAGTAGTTGTGTTTAACTTCTGCTCCAAATATATCTTGTTAAATCCTCCTTCGGTGAGGTGCTTACAATGTCCGAAAGCTTCTCATTGGTGCTGAGTCCTGTCAAAGGTGAATTTTTTTCATAGCAAGTTCACCCAGAAGTACCCCATCTGTATGGGGCTAAGATAAGGGTTGCGAAGAATACTTCTGTTTGCTTTCATAGCCTGGTAACAGGCAAAAACTTGCCCAGGTGCTACTGTGGATGCAGAACTTTTTGTGACATTTCTTACAGTTTAAAGTGCAGTCACAGCAGCCAGATACGAAGTACCAGTTTCTGATGTGACTGATTGCTTTGAAGTATTGGCAGAACTCTGTGACATGCTGAGAACAGTGCTGGCAGGGAAGTGATCAAGATTTCGGGCATACTTAGTTGTAAAGCAGATGAAACCAGTATATTTGTGGGAAACAATTCTTAAGGGCTTAAACAGTAAATGTCTTCCAAGTTAATGTGCTTTTTGATAATGTGGATGCTGTCAGCACTTAACTTAGAAACCTGATCTTGGAAGTCATAGGTATCAAACAGGTCTTCTGAGCTGGCCTGAAACCACTTCAGGTCTGGTGCAGCACTCGAATATGCACAGGTAAGCTAGCAGAGATCTTGGAACCTCCTGCTTTACTGTGGTCTGCTTTTCCAATCAAGAAGTTAGGAAGACAAACAGAAACTGTGAGAATGTGCTTGCTGTGGAAGATGAGATTTCCCTGGTCTTTGAGTTTGCTGCATCTGGGCAATGCAGGTTAGATTCACAAGTCGATGTTTCACAGCTGCCTTGATCAAGGTCTTGCAGTTTGTCTGTTGTCTATTGTTCAGAATCTGCTCACATGTTGTTATAGGTATTGGTGTAATCCTTTGCTGACTTGGATTAGAGTATTTTTGAGTTTTGGACCTCAAAATAGTACCTTAAGATACTACTAGTTTAGCTTACAAGGATTTTTTTTAATGATTAACATTTTTTGAATGCTTTGGGTGCTTCAGGGTCAAAGTTCTAAAGAATTAGGGGTTTGTAGCTTGATACTGCCTGCACGTGTGTATTATTTTAAATTCCTCTGGAGAAAATGCAGTTCTCTATGGTTGTAGTTGTATTTCATAACTGCATATCATGTCAGAGGTACACAAGATGTGGTTTATAAACTCACTGTCAAAGCAGCACTTGTGCTGAGTGGAGAGACTCTCCTGATATAGGTGGTAAGTGCCTTTGCTTTGTTAGTTATCTCTTGGCTTTAAGAAAACAGATAGATCTGTGGGGATTAGCTAAGCGAAGGTGAACAGTTGCCAGTAACTCTCTGGTACATCCTCATACAGTACATTAGCAGGAACCTAGCTGGTGCTGGGATGATGTTTCTGACACCCGTGACATCTTCTGGGCAGTCATTGTCAGTGTTGCAACTACAAATGTGAATTTATTTGACTGAGTGAATATCTGTTCTCCAGTGTTGCATGAATTGAGGTGGCAAGGAGGTTGGAGTGGCACGTTGCCAGCTGATGTGTGGACTTGTTTTAAATCCTTCCATAAGAACTTTGTTAACATTAAGTTAATGTTTTTTCCTGCTTTTGACAAGTTAAGTATTGACTGTCATTGCTTAAAACTAAAAAACTATAAAATAATTATAGCTGGTTTGGTGTAGATCCCTCAAAACGATGAGTCAGGATCATAGATGGTCTAGTATAATTTAATTGACTGCCTAATTTCTGTGTCTTCTGGGATACATTCAGTAGGAACTGCTTTTTTCTAAAGATGAGTGAGACAATGTACTTCAGAAACTTAGTCTTTATTATGAACTCTGGCCATCTAAATTATGAAAATGAATTGCTCTAAGTGAATGCACCTTAAAAAAAATGGAAAGCATAATATGCCATTCTTGTCTATATAAGTCTTGCTAGACAATTTGAAAGCAAATAAATGTGTTGGCAACAGTGAAATCCTTGAAAGAGATCTTCTGTATTCTGGTATTCAGCATGCTAGAAATTTTGTGGTTGATTCTGCTGGCTGATACTAATCAATAAATTTTGTGTGTGTGCTTTTGTTTTTTCTTTGGCTGTTTTTTAGATTTCCTAGGAATGAAAATAGTTGGTGAGCTGCTACGAAGGGCAGGTGCCTTTTTTATGCGACGTTCCTTCGGTGGGAACAGACTCTACTGGGCAGTGTTTGCTGAATATGTAAAAACAATGTTAAGGGTAAATTGCTGAACTCTCAAATTGTATACTTAAGAAATCCTCTGTTGGAACAATTCTTGTGAGATATGCAGGATGTCATGGCTGTGTGATTGAAAGTCTTCATGGTGATCTGATTAAATGCTTTTTACCTCAGATTTGCTGTAGGTGAAGACCATGTGTGCACTCTGTTATTATTACACAGTTCAGTAAGTGATAGACAAATTACTGCTCATCAGGTGCTTTGGATTGTGTGCCCATATCTCATGACAGACACAATATTTTTGTTAATTAAATTATATGGAGTGGCAAATACAATGGATGAATGTAGGCTTACAGATGACTGAAGTTAGATATGTGTGTCTTTCATTAAAAAAGCAATTTACTTACATTTGAAGTACTTAAAACTGTTTGTGGGCAAAAAAGAAGAAATGCTTTTTCTAACTAGCTTTTTGTTTGTTTACTTTTGAAGAGTGGCTATGCCCCAATTGAATTTTTCCTTGAGGGGACTAGAAGCCGCACTGCCAAGACTCTGACTCCAAAATTTGGTATGTTTATTTAAGATTTGGAACTTTTAGTATTATTAGTGCTTTCATTAGTGGCTATGTGCTTTGTAAGTTCTTCGGATAGAAAGGGATGTTAAAGCAGAGGGAAACTGGGGAAGTCTGTCAGAGTATGGAAAACGCCATGGCTGGGTTCCAAGGCCTTACAAAGAACAGCAATACATTTCTCTTGTACTCGACTGCTTTTGCTCCCTTTGCCCCATTGTGTACTAAATTCAATAACTCTTCACTCTTTTCTTCCTAGACAATAGGCATCAGAGAAATATTGTAGTTCTAACTGTAAAAGTAATGGGGACTCTTTAGAAGGAAGATGCTGTGCAAAAAAAGAGCAGTGCTGCTGAAAAGAGCACAAATAGCTGTCCAAGACTGCTGCTTCCATTTATCCTCTGTTTTAAGGCTTGGGCAATGTCTTTTGCTTCTGCTTGCTTCAAGTGAGAACAGGCACAGTGCACACTTATTAGCAGTTTCTAAAATGCAAAAATAGCCTTTTCAAAGTTAAATTGCAGTTGCTTTTCCCTCTTTGAGAGAGATGGGTGATTCGTGTTTGGTTTTTTCCCAATTGGCAGGTCTTCTCAGCATTGTGATGGAGCCCTTTTTAAAATGTGAAGTCTTTGACACGTACCTTGTTCCGATCAGTATCAGCTATGAGAGGATATTAGAAGAATCTCTCTATGCTTATGAACTCCTGGGAGTCCCAAAGCCCAAAGAATCTACTTCTGTATGTAAATTCCTTGAGAACAGAACACAGGTGGATGTATACACACCCTGTAGCACCAGAATTTAAGTTTTCCTCTTCCCGTTTTCCTAGGGGTTGTTGAAAGCCAGAAGAATCCTCAGTGACAATTTTGGTACCATACATATCTACGTTGGCCAGCCAGTGTCCCTTAGAACCTTGGCAGCTGGGAGGATCAATCGGTGCCCATACAATTTGGTTCCCAGGTACCACATCTTTCCATGGCGTATGCACAGGAAAAACATTTGTTTAGTCTACATCTATGTGAACTAAGATGCTGTCTTGTACTTTGTTTTCATCTTCTCTCACCTCCTTCCATCTGGCTGTTCAGACTGCTGAACCTGTTTGGTTTGAGCAGAGGCTTATTGTGCTTGTGACTGGGTGTTTCCGAAATGAGTTGTTACTTGTGGCTTTCCCTGTGTGGAGAAGAGGCCACTTGAAAATTTAATGGAGATGCATGAACGAGGCAAAGCTCTGTTTTCTGAGAATGCGGTGCTTTTGCCACTTAAAATTTTCACCTTTCTCTCACTTCTTGCATTATTCCTGCAAGCTGTTAAGTGACTGGATTGTGTTGCTTCTGCAATTTTTTCTGTAAAACGTAATGCTTTTGAATTTTGTTTGAAAACAGCAAATGTACAGCATCAGTACAGAGGCCTGTGCTTCAGGTACTGTCATGCAGCTACTGATGCTTTGCTCTATCCTTCTGTTTTACATAGCACATAGAATCGCCCTGCAGAGGTAAATCACCCTGCTGTAAAGTTAGGGATTTGGGAGCAATATGGAAGAGCATTAAGTTAAATTAAATTGCATTAAATTAAATTGCATTGTTTTTTTCAGGCATCTTCCCCAGAAGCCATCTGAGGATATCCAAGAATTTGTCAGTGACGTAGCTTATAAAATGGAGCTCCTGCAAATAGAAAACATGGTTTTGAGCCCGTGGGTGCTAGTTGCTGCTGTCCTGCTCCAGAATTTGCCAGCCATGGAATTTGAACATCTAATAGAAAAGACTCTGTGGCTTAAAGGCTTAACACAGACTTTTGGAGGATTCATTGAATGGCCTGGTATACAGAGAAAGTGTTATTTCTGTTCCTCTTGTTGCTTATGAAAGATAAATTATATTTCTGTGGGAGCAATGTATGGTAACAGCTTTACAGAATTCTTAGAGTTATAAATGGATTTTAGGATATGCTAAAAATCATGCTGAAACCTGATAGGTTTTGACTTAACCTGTTGAAGATAATACTTTGAAAAACAGTTAGGTGGAAACAGAACAGATATTTTATCATGAAATGTGGCTTGAGAGGGAAATTTATAAGGTACTTTATTAGAGTACTAAGGTTTGTGTAGTGTCTGTCTTTCTGAACTCTCTGTAAGTCACATGCAGTTGCCTGATCTGCACCAGTTAACTCCTTGTAATGCTACATTTCCTACACCAACATCACCTACACTGACTAGAGTATAAGTTGTTACTGATGCAAAGAGCTAGCAGAAACAGATGGGTGGTGGAAATCAAAACTCTCAGTTATCTGTTTATTTTTATTTCACTTTATCTTCAGAAACAGTGATGACTTTTGAAGGGAAGGCTTCTCCATTGGTTTTATTTATGTATTTATACACACACCTCCTTATATATACAAATATATATGTATACTGTATATATTGGCTGCTGAAAGGTTGCACTTTCAAAGTTTCTGTTTCAAACCTCTCTGTGAACCAGTGACACAGGCAAGTTTGGAGCCTCAGATGTAAGTGGTAAAGCTAGCAAAGAACAGTATTGTGTAATGCAAATACCTTTACCTTTCAGCTGTAGGTAGACTTAAAACAAGGATCTTTGCTTTTATAGTCCTGTGTATAATCAAGGATCCCTCTCACTACTACAATAAAGAAATAGGAGCAGGCTACTGGTGTAAAGGAACTCTGTCACCTCTGGAAAAAAAACCACTTCTTTCAGGGATTGGCACTACAGAGAATGCAGGCAAGGGCTGCTTCTGCCAGACTGGTAAAAACAAGAATTCCATGGCAACATTTAGAATCTTACTACACAGTAAACTGAAAAACATACTACACTCAGATTTGCTTATTTATTTTGTTTATTTTCTTAGCAACGGTGAGTAAGCATTTGCTTTAGTAGAGTTGTGATGTAGTGAGGGAGTAGCAAATAGGCTTGGTAATAAAATGGAGGAATGACAACAGCTGAGTGGATTTTGTTGGAGGTTGCTGGCTGTGCTCAAGGCATTAGTTGCATAGAAACTGGGTTTGTTGTTTTGGTTTGGATTGGCAATTTGAAAGAAGAAATACATTTTAGAGGCCAATTTGCTGATGCCAGCAACTACATGTACCCTCTCCATTCTTTGGTCTCCAAACAGCTGGTTATTTCTGCCTTTGTCATCCTGGTTGGTTGTTACAGGCAGAACATTTGCAAAAATTAATATTCAAAACAGGAACTGTAAATTTACTTGCACAGAATTCTGCTTCCTGTTGTATTGAGAAACTTGGGAGCTTTAGCAAAACTGGAACAAAGTAGGTTGAAGCAGTAAATAAGATGCAAGGAGACTCTACATGAAGTCTGTATTAAAGGAAAGGAATATGATGGGTTTTTATGTCAGAGGTTATATTGATTTGATATGCCTGTGGTGCTGTGAACATGTAAAGTGTATTTTAGCGTTCAATATGAAGTTTTTATTGCTTGCTTGTCAAATTGATTCCAGTTTAATGCAGGGAATGTTTCTCATTGAGTAGGTATGTTATGTAACAATATTTATGTTAAGAATTTTTATAAATTTAATTTGGGATGAGGCCTTGCTTGCATATGAGAGTTGATGAAAAAGTTTATAAAAAGACCTGTACCTCTGATTCAAAACTTGTAGTGTTGGAAATGCTTAAGCAGAAGTATAGTCTCCATTTCCTTACTAATGCATGTATCCATCAAACAGATCTATCCTTTTTCTATTTGGAGGCTCAGATTACTCGTTCCAGAGACAAAGGAATAATTACAATTTGTAATTTTTAGTAAGTGGAAGAATTCAAAGTGTTTTAATTATAGAAATGTCTGAAATTTGTTCTCTCCATGTCATACTATGCCTAGTTTGCCAATGCCTGGTATGGATTATATTGGAACATCTCTCTAACTGAATGTTTGGTGTAGTTTCTGAAATACTGGTGCATTTTAGGCTGTTTCAATAGAGTTACGCTCCCTTTTGCAACTTCCTGAATGTTGCATTTTCCTCCTAGATAACTTGTGTGCCAAAAAAGCAGTCCTGTCTGGCCTCGCCCTGCATTCCAACATCGCTCGCCTTGTCGATGGCCACGTGGTCCTGAACGACAAGGGAGTGGAAGATGGAGCTGTGGGGGAAATCGTCTTCAGGCACGCGCTGGCCGTGCTGATGTGCGCCACGTACAGGAACCAGCTGCTGAATGTCTTTGTGCGCCCCGGCCTGGTGGCAGTCGCCTTGCAGATGGCGCCCAGCTTCAGAAAAGGTGTGCTGGGGCTCTGAAAAGCTGCTGCCTTTGCTTCTTGTGCCATCAGCTGGCAGAGGAGCACCAGGTTCCTGTGACTGCTAGCGGGAGCTATCCGAGACTGTTGTACTTGGGATAAGGTGGATGTGTTGGGAGGGCATGGGGATATTTTGCTTGCTTTTTTTTGATTTATTTACCCTTTGATCCTTTTGTACGATTTGGTTGTGGCATTTAATGTGTGTTCTGAGAAGCTACAAGCTCCCTCTTTCCTTTTTTTAACAGTTGAGTCAAGTGCTTTGAGTACTTGCTGTTCTGTTGTGGTTTCTGCCATTGTATGTATGCTTTAAATGTCAAGTCCATATTTTATTTGAAGTAGGTACTCTCTTAAATAAGGAGTAAATGGCTCTTCACTTGCATTTACAATATTTTTTTCAGAGGAAGTCTATAGCTGCTTCAGCTTCTTGAGAGATGTTTTTTCTGATGAATTCATCTTCTTTCCTGGCATTTCATTGAAGGTAATAACATCCTTTATATAAAAATACTGATAGTAATGCAACCAACTAAAATAACATCTGATTCCAGGGCTCTGCCAAACAAGTGCTTTGTGAAAAACACCTATAGGGATATCACCTTGATCTGTAAGTGGGAGGGAGAACTTAAAAGGGGGTCATTCTCTTGATTGCAAAATATTGTCTGAATCCACAAGGTTGCCAATGCAATTTTTTTCCCCATTCCACTAAAAAACCTAAAAATTAAGAAAATTGTCCAATTCTGAACTATTAAAATGAACTGTAGCACAAGTTTGGCTTTTTTTGCATAAAGCTACCAGTCTTCCATCACAGATCTGAAAATATATGTTAAAACAGTCATTTCTATGAAGTGTAAATGCTGTCAGGGGTACAGCCTGTGAAAGTTTTTCAAGTGAGAGCTTTCCTAATGGCATAATAGTTTCCCTCTTAGAGTCTTATGGAAGCTTTACTTGCATCCTTTTTTGCTTGGAAAGAGTTTCTCCTCATTTTACCTCCTGCCCCATACAGCCATCAGTCAGACAAAGCCAGTATTGTTCCTGCACACTGCCTTATTCCAGGGCTCAGTGTGCCTGTGTGCACCCCTTGCACAGCTGGATACAGGCAAGCTGGGAAAACTGCAGGCAGCCCTTGGCTCTCTGCAGGACTTGCTCTGTCAGTTTGTACACAAACCTGCTGGGTCTGAGCTGGCTCTGGTCCAGCCTGCTTGAAATGCAGGTGAAAACAAGTTTATCAGTTAAAAAACACCTGGTTCAGCCTCACACCCAATATAAATTAGTATGTGCAGTTTTTATTTGGCCTTTAAACTGATTATATGTGATTTTTATCAATGCTAAGGACAAATATATGATTGTGATAGTTACGATCTTTCCTGCATTAAAAAAGAGATAAGTATAATTTTCGCAAGAATGTTCAAGACTTGCAAATTGTATTGTATTAAAATCTCATAGATTTTTATATAGATGAGACTTGGGCCTTTTTTAAAGGCTTATTGGCACTGTTAAGTTCAGTTTTATTTGTTAGCAATTGTTGCCTCTTGCAGCTTTTTTGAAATAGCAGGAAGTAGCTGGGAACAGGATGGTGGCTGGCTATGACTGACTTTGCTGGAGTCAGATGAAAGAGTTGCTGTGATGCTAAGGGATCTTTTACCCATTCACTCACCCCTTTATTCATTCACGTGTCTGTCACGTCCTTGTCCCATCCCTTTGTGGTATGTGTCCCCCTGTTGCCCATGTTGGCGTAAAATGGTTTTGTCCTTGACATTCCCATACTTTGTAATTTTTTGACCATTTTGTTTTCTGTTTGGTAGAGGGCAGGTCAGTGATCTGTATTATCATTTATTGCAAACAGTGGACATGAGATAAAGGTAAACCCTTAGTTTAAAAATAGATAAATGAATAAAAAACACCCACAGGAAAAAACCCTAAACTGGACAACCTGACCCTGTTTTGACAAAATCCTAAGGGAGCTCAGGCTGGCTGTTGCAATAGCAGCCACGGCCACTTTCTTTGTGCCAAGGCCTGTTGTGCATTGAGGAACTGCTGTGTTTGAGAACATGTTCCCACTGCCTTTTTATAAGGGTATTTTTGGGAAACAGGAAAATTTTGGTTCATGTCTTTTGAGAGCCGATTTCAGAAATGAAAGTGGTGCCCTGTTATGGTTTCTGTTGTTGATTTTGTGGGAAATGGTGGCTGCACTTCTGTAAATGTTAGAATTTTAGTTATGCTTTTCTCATCCAGGATTTTGAGGAAGGATGTTTTCTACTCACAAAATGTGATGCCATTCAAACGAGTCAACAGGAGATTTACCCTACTGACAAAGGAAGTGGTACAGTATCTTTCTTGTCAGCTATGTTCAGACCTTTTGTGGAAGGTTATCAGGTATGTTGTCCTTCAGAAAATGACCTCTTTTTTTTCCTGTATTTTATAGGGAAAGTAAGAGAACTGTGATACTTCTGTGTAAATAGGTTGTGAAATGCAAAAGTTAAGAAATAGCAGTAATAAATCTTAAACACCACCTTCCCCCAAGGATCCCAATTTTAGCTTTTGGCTCAGACTTGTCCAATTTACTAAAGCAGTAACTACTGTGTAATGTGATGGCTCATTGTGGGTTTATAAGATTTATAGAGAGTGTGCTGCTACCAGGTTCATTGTACTATTTATGAGGAGCTCTTTCTTAATTTTTATGTGGGCTGTCCTGCCAGGTGTGGAAATGAGTTTGCTTCTCCTATCTGATAGCTTCTATGAGAGTCATTAATTCCATCTATATCTCTTTAAATTCTTCTGGTTTTTGCAAGGTTTTAATAAGATTAAACATTTACATTCCTATAGTAAGCAATGCATACAAACCCAGAAGGCTAAAATCTCAGGTAAGTCAGTATAAGATTGGTAAGACTGTAGGTGTTTAACACAGTGGGATCTAGTTGGTGATCTGATGTGTGAGGTGCGTGGAACTATACTGATGTGCCCATTTTTTCTCATCTTCAGAACAGGTATTGCTTTAAAAAAATTAAACTGTTTTTGATTGTAAGAACAAGAATTTAAAATTAATGTCTAAGGTAGCTATTAGAGAAATACTGAGTCTTATTTTAATATTGGGATTCTCTTATCTGTAAAACAGTAATAAAACTTTCAGATGCCCTATGCAGTGGTACCTTTTGAGTTCCTCTCCTATGCTTTTGAAAGTGGAATAGTATTACTTACTTACAAGGACACATCTGTTTATAATTCATTACAAACTGACAATCTAAAAGAAAGGAATGCTCATTTTCTTGAAACTGTTAGTTAATTTTCAGATACCTCTCAAAGGAAATGAAAGAAGCATTTACTGAGAAGCAGTTTATACCCGGAGTCCGCAACTTTGTTTTTCAGCTTCTCGAGAAGGGTGTGTACAGCTGTTATGCAATATGATTTTACAAGAGTAGCCTGTTAATTGAAAATTATAAAAAAATTAATTGTGTTTCTACCTTCTCCATAGGGAGTACACAATGTTATGAAGCGCTGTCATCTGACATGCAGAAAAACGCCTTATCAGCTCTTGTGCAACTGGGTGCAGTGAAAAAGAAGAAAACGTAAGAAATGTTAGATTTCTGGTGTATAGAAATCTTAGTGGCAATTCCAAATGTCTGAGCTCCTAGTAGAACAGCAGAACCCCAACTGCCTGAGCACCAGAGATTGACTGGATTTACTGAAGTCATGGAGAAGACACAGTAATTCCTTTCTGTACATGATGTGGAAATGGAATGGCACACCCTCATAGTGGAAAGACTCCTGTGGGACCTAACAACAAAATTCATTAACTCACTAGTAGGCTGCTTCTGATTCCCTTTACCGTTTGGTTTTCAACTTTCCTCCCAAGGCTCTGATAAGAAAAGAACACCACTGCTTATTTGTAATACTGTGTGCTACAGTAAGCCTTGTCAGGCAATGTTAGCAATAATCAGGAATAATGCTAGTTTTGGGGGACTTCAGCACTGAACTCATCTCAAAGCAATTTAACTGAAAGCTTAATCATTCGAGTCTTTTTACACAGTTCATGGTTTATAGGCCTAAGATTGAAACCCACCTGTTTCTGTATTATGCATTATTCTGCTATCAAATGAGTTTGTGTTGTGGGGCTTCTTACTGTGTTTAAAAGTATGATCATGGGAGTCCCCAATACAATAAGTCCCTGCAGTGTCTTGAGTGTTTCACAGAACATAGTTGGCAGCTGATGACCTGAGCTATTTCCTTATGCCTCTGTTCATGAAATGAATAGGTTGAAGATAGATGTCTATAGCTAAATTCCCCTTTCAAGTAAAAGGAATAAATTGAGTGCAGCAGGATTTGGGGACTGTGAACAAAAGAAAAGATAAAGAAACCATGACTGTTCTTGAGTAGAAGTCTGACATGTCCTTAAATTTGATATGTATGCTGGTACAATATGTAATTATGAAAAAATATGTAATTATGAAAGTGTTTTAATTCAGATTATTTGTGCAAAAATGACTGGAATAAGAAATATTTGTTGAATAAACTTTTTTTTTTTTGCAATTTTAGACCCAGTGGATTCACTTACAATGTAAATCAAGAAGCTGTTAGTAAAATCCTGGACATGTTTGGTAAGTGTTCTCTAATTAATTTGAAGAGAGCTTCTCAAGTTATAAATTACTTTGGACAATGCACATATGTTAGATGTAGTGCTTTCCCCCTTTTTCTATAGATTTAACTGCATAAAAATCTTAGTAATATTTTTTAAAATATTTTTCTTGATGTCATTAGCTGCAGCTTTGAATCTCCCTTCTTTATTTCACATACTGTGCAACCCAGTGGCTGAGTGCAGTAACATAAAAAGTAGTTTATTGGCGTGGTGTTTACAGGATGTTGATCAGAAGTATTTAGTCTGGGTCTTTTTGTGTTAGATGCTCAGATACCTGTACAGAAACCTGTGGCTGCACGACTCTGAATGGTCCCTGATGCTGTGAGTGGATGTAAGCTCCTGCTGAGAACACGGACCGCTGCCCCGCTGGAGCAGGGATAGGAGCAGATGAGGTTCCCCTCTTGCCCAGCCAGCCTGCAAGTGTGAGAGGCACAGAAGTGTTTCTTCATCTGGACAGCTTTCCATTGCCACTTAGGAATTGCTGCTGAGGGGCTTAGAGGTGTATGTACATCCTCACCGTGTTTTGTTTTTTAAAACAAATTAAACATTGTCTCTTTAATAAATATTTAAAGAGATGCACACAGCAATGGCTATTTAAATACATTTTTCTAGACTTGTAACAAGGAATGTGATTGGTTTCCAATATTTCATGGATGTGAAAATGTAACAGGGAATTAAAAGACTTGCTATTAAAATTAATGTTTAGAAAAAAATGTTGCTGGCTGGCTAAATGCAAGGCCCTCATGAATGAAGAGCACAAATCAAACCTTGGGCAATAACCAGAACTGATAAATGTGTTGGATTTTGTGTTTTGGTATTTTGTTTGGATTGGTTTTGGTTTTGTTGGGTTTGTTTTTTTTTTTTTTTTTTTGTTTTGGGGGTTTTTTTGGTTTTTTTTTTTTTTTTTGTTTGTTTGTTTTTGTTTTTTTTTAAGGCAGCTTGGCATTATTTTAATTACTTAATGAATGTTATATTTAAACATTGAATTAAAACACCGTCGATAAGGTGTCTGTCGTCTCTCCCCCCGTCTCCCCGCTGCCTGCGCTGTCCGTTGAGGCGGCGGAGCTCTGCCCGCGTCCTCCAGGGTTTTTATTTTCCCGGTCTTTTCGCAGCTGCCGCGTTACGGAAGCGGAGCCGGGGCAGGGGCGGGGCTGAGCGCGGGACGGGGC